>JAQZBX010016604.1:0-36319 GCA_029593785.1 Cabassous unicinctus | reverse complement strand
AAAGTAATGCCCCAGTCATGGTAGTTATTAACATGAGTAAGATGTCATAATTCAGTCTTCAAAGGTCATTCCACTCTTTTATCAATCCAGCTTCTTCAACATGATGGGAACATGGTAAAACCAGCAATTCCATGAGCCTGGCTCTATTTGCTGTTAAGTGATTTCCTTCATTAGAAGCAACACTGTGTGAAATATCTTGTAGGTGAATGAAGCATTCTGTATGTCCGTGGATGGTAATTTTGGCATTAACTTTGAATGCAGTTCAGCCAAACCCATCCCTAGAATAATTGTCTACTCCAGTAAGAAGAAAATGCTGTCCCATCCATTTTATAAGTTATCCAAAGTAATCAACCAGATTGCGGTCTGGTAACCCTAGCTAATAGTGCTGTATGAAAGAATCAGAAACAGTCGCTTTGTTGACATATTAGGCACACAGCATTGGATTTAGCTATGTTGACCTTGATGAGTGTGGTGGTTTAAATATGTCTGTACTCCAGAAAAACATGTGTTTCAAGTTAATCCATTCCTGTGGGTGTGAACCCATTTTAAGTAGGATCTTTTGATGAGGTCAGTTCAGTTAATGTGTGGCCAACCTCAATCAAGATGGGTCTTAATCCTCATTGGAATCCATTATAAGTAGAGTGAAATGCAGACATAATGAGAGAAAAACACAGAAAGCAAGAAGTTGAACAACAATGGAACCCAGAAGAGAAGGGAGAGACCAGGAGACACCACCTTGTGCCTTGCTATGTGACAAGATACTGACCAAGAATTCCCAGGATGCAGCCCCAGAATACTGAAGTTTTCAGGGAGAAAGCATTTCCCTGATGATGAATTGATTTGCCTTTCTTTTAGCTTCAAAAATATGAGCTAATAAATTACCCAGTTTATGATGACAAATTGAATGTAATATGCTTAAGCAGCCTAGGAAACTAAAACCATGAGTGGAAGATCATTTTTCTGAACCCAAGCATAACCTCCTTCCCTTCCACCATACCCACTATTTTTTCATGGGCCCATTAAGCAATGACAGCAAAGACTACGGAAAGGGACTAACTGGTATCCAGAGAACAGGCCATCAGATCCTCCGACTGCAGTATGAGATTACAAAATTCATTATGAGAAGACTCATAATTAAGTTTTTGCTCCTTCACAACCACTTCTGGTACCAAAATCTGCATTCATCAGTGGTCACTGAAAGGTAGAAATTATATATATATATATATATATATATATATTTGTGTGTGTGTGTGTGTGTGTGTGTGTACTTTGGGGAGTATTGCCATCTTAACAATATTTGACTTTCTATTCCATGAAGAGGTGGTTATTTTTTGTAAATTTCTCTGTCTTCTTTAATTCATTTCAGCAATATTTTGTAATTTCCAACAAGCCTACACTGTTGTTTATTCCCACTTATGTGTTATCTTGTATGTTTTTGTACATAAGATTATTTTATTATTTCATTTTTAGATTGCTTATTGATAATATAAAGAATTACAGCTGTCTTTTAGAGTGTATTTATCTTGTATTCTTCAGTGATCCTGAGTTAGTTTATTAGTGCTAATACATGTATTTTTGATTGTTGTAGTATTATTTTATATAAACAGTATTATGTCACTTGTGACTAGATATAGTTAAATTGCTCTTTTCCAATTTGGATACTTCTTATTACAATTTCTTGCTAATTTCTCTAGGTGGAACTTTCAAGACAATGTTGAATAGAAGTGAGTAAAGTAGCCATCCATGTTTTGTTCTGGATATAGGAAGGACATTTCAAATTTTTGCCACTGAATAAGGTATTACTATGTATCTTTCTTATATTTTATTCACATTGAAATAATCCCCTTATTTCTTACTTTTTGAGTGTTTTTATCCTCAAGAGATGTTGTATTTTGTCAAGTCGTTTTTTCAGTCACATTAGTTATTGGCATTTTCATATTTTCTGTTTCTTTCTGAGTCAGTTTTGTAGATTGTGTGTTTCCAGTAATATTCCACCACATGTAGGATATCTAATTATTTTAATATTGCTCTATTTTAATTTTTTGTAAGGTACATAGCAATATCCTGACATTCATAACTAATCTTAACAATTTTCATATTCTCACATTTTTGTTAGTTTAGATAAGTTTTGTGAATTTTATTGACGTTTTCAAGGAACCAGCATTGGGTTTTGTTGAATATCTCAGCTGATTTACTATTTTCTGTCTCACTATCTCTACTCTAGAAGTTATTATTTCCTCCTTCTTCTTGCTCTGTGTTTATGTTTTTCTTCTATTTCTAGTCCCTGAGGTGTAGTGTGAGATTATTGATTTGGTGCTTTTTCTCCTTTTATAACATAGTCATTTATAAATACAAATTCCTTCTGAGTACAGTCTTTGCTTCATTCTAAATATGTTGTATGTTTCATTTTCCCTTTCATTAAGCTCTAAGAATTTTCTCATCCTCTTTATGATTTCTTCTTTGACCTATTGGTTGTTTAAGAAAGACTTACTTAATTTCCATATATTTGTTAATTTTCTAGTAATATTTCTGTTATTGATTTCCAGCTTCATCCCATTGTGATTTAAGAAGACACTTTGTATGATTTCAATGCTTTAATTTACAGTTCAATTGGTACTATGTGATCAGTTCTGCTAATTGGCAGAAACAGAAGTGGTGTATCTCACTTCCTAGCTCTATCATAGAAAAATCAGTGAATTCTGTTTGCTCTCTTTCACTCTGCAGGAACCCTGGGTGGCATGTATTGAAATGGGTATGTTTGAAAACACTAGAACCTCCATCAATCTTGATCACTCAATTTCTAAATGGATCAGTGTTTGAGAATTGACTTCTACACCCTCACGAACACTCAGTCAAAAGTTTTGTCAGCCTTTGAAATTTTTCTGCCAGTTTGATGGCACATATATATATATATATATATATATATATATATATACACACACACACACACACACACACACACCATATACCATATACAGTGTATCATAAATATAAAGATTTACTTGTTGTCTCTCCAACTGATGGTCAGAGGTCTCCGACTGATGGTCGGAGGTCTTTCCCCGTTGGGTCTCCGACTGATGGTCGGAGGTCTTTCTCCGGCTGATGGCCGGAGGCTGAACAACGGGGGAACAGGAAGGACGGGAGAGAGGCTGGACCGCGGGGAGAAAGGACGAGACAAGAGACTCTCTTCTCCGGGTGAGAGCAGCGATAAAAAAAAAGCGTTTATTGAGGAAGTGTATCAGCATATATATGCTTAGGTTGCCGGGGGCGGTACTTGACGGGGAGGAGATGGCGAGGGGTGTTGGCCCTGGCGGCCGTGGCCCATGAACTGAGGGAGTGGCTAGCATCATCTGTTGCCTGGTGTTCTTGGCGGGAAGGAGGAAGTGAAAAGAAGGGAGCGGGAAGGGAAAGGGAGAGAGAGAGGGGGGGAGGTTTCACACCACAACATTTACTGATCACAAGTGAAACTTAGGAACTTTTCCAATTTTTGTTGGTTATTTTAATTTCTACATCTGTAATTGCCTGTTCAGATTTTTTGCCCCTGCTAGTGAGAGGGTTCTTTAACTAACTGGATTTTTGAAATACTTTATATATTTCATAAACTAAACTTTTACCAGTTACATTTAAAAGTATACTCCAAATCTGTAGCTTATCTTTTTAATTTATTTAAGGTATCTATCTAACTGGTAAAAAAAATTAGCCATTTTTGTTCTTTTAGTGTTTTGTGTAAGAATTAAAACCTCAAGTAGTAGCTATTTTCTTTTTGAATATTCTAATGTCTTGCTTTTTGTTTCTAAGTTTGTAATCTCTTATACAGTTTTTGTTGGTGCATATTGTAAAGTAAGTCTATTATTATTTTTACCTTAAGAATAGCTTGTATTCCCAATATCATTTACTTAATAGCCCATCATTTCCATTAATGATAATAAAACTTAAGTCATATATCAAGTTTCAACTCATGCAGGGGTTTTTGGTAGTTTCAATGGTTTATTTGTCTTTCCCTAGTTCAAGGCCATGCTGTTTAATAATAAGACTTGATATCATATAGGGTGAGAATCCCTCCAACTTGAAAAGAGACAGCAGACATGAGGAAGATTGTCTTGTGAGGACAGAGGCAGAAAACATAACATGTAAATGGAATAATATTACATTTTCCTTTTACATCTGCCTAAGTCACTCAACATGTTGTTTTCAAGGTTCATCTATGCTGAAGCATATATCAGAACTTCCCTCCTTTATATGGCTGAAAAATATTCCAGTGTATGTATATTTCTTATTTCTGATCAAATCACTTATTGATAAATATTTAGATTGTTTCTACTTTTTGATTTTGATAAAAGGGTCAATAACAAAAGCAGTCTATATTAGAAAAGAAGAATGATCTCAAATTAATTACCTAATTTCATATTTTGAGGAAAAAAAGGAAGGAAAAAACCCTAAAGATATTGGAAAGAAGGAAATAATAAGGATTTAAGTGGATATAAATGAATTAGAGAAGAGACAAAAATAATTGAATTAATAAAACCAAATATTATGTCCTTGAAAAGACCAATAAAATGGACAAAACTTAACTAGACTTATGAAGAAAAAAAGAGAAGAAAAAACTAAACTCAGAAATAATAATGGGGACATCATTTCTCATCATAGAGAAATAAAGAGTATTATAAAATAATAATATAAACAAATAAAGGCCAAACAATTAGATGATCTGGATGAAATTGACACATTTCCAGAAGCATACGAATTACCTAAGAAGAAATAGAAAATCTAAACATATGTAAACAAGTAAAGATACCGAGTCAATGATCAAAGTCCTCCTAAGTGGCAAACTCTAGGAATAGATAGTTTCACTGATGTTGTGTACTGACCATTCTGAGTAGATTTCCCACCAATTCTTATCAAAATATTCTAAAAATTGAATAAGAAGGAACACTTCTCAATTCTGTCTATGATGCCAAAATTACCCTGATACCAAAGCCAGATTGCAATGACACATAAAAACCATTATACATGTTGTCAAATCCTATAAAATTGTGTGGTTCAAAGTGTAAAACATAGATCATGCTTAGTAGCAATGCTTCAATATATGTTCACCAATTGTAACAAATGTACTACACAAATGAAATAAGTTGTTAATGGGAGAAAGTGTGGGAGGGAGAGGCGGTGGAGTATATGGGAAGCCCTATATTTTTGGGGTAACACTTATGTAATCTAAGCTCCTTTTTTAAAAATAAAAAAGCAAAGAAAAAAGAAAGAGAGAGAAAAGATAACACACAAAAAGAAAATTACAACCAAATTTCCCATACAAATACTGATGCAAGAATCCTCAACAAAGTATTGACAATAGCATCCATCTATATATACTCTGAAAAGCAGTACTTGAGCCATTTTTTCCTTTGTTTTTTTTTTATGTCATAGTGTTTTTTCACTCTTTTCCTATATTTCTCCCTCTTTTTCTGTATAGTTGATCTTTTGTGATGTATCTAACTGGTCCCTGTTCTGATTTCTGTTTCTGTATGTTTTTAAAATATTTTTTGTCATTACCATTGGGTTTGTATTACAAATCCTATCTCTGTAACCTAGTAATTTGAATAGATACCAAATTAGCTTCAATACCATACACATTTTATGCTCCCATAGCCCTCTGTTTCACCTTTCCTCTTTCAATCACTTTAGTTATTATAGGTCTTTTCATATTTTTCCAAAAAGAATAGTTTTCTTGTGGTACCTTTGCGATTTATATATAGTGTGTATGTGTGTGTGTATTTATATATATATTTATACACACACACATATATATGTTTATATATATATAGTCTTGCCATCTAGAATAAAGTTATGTTCAGTGATTCTTTTCCAATGTAGATTTTTTAAAATTTATTTTTCTTACCCAATTGCTATGGCTAGAACTTCTAGTACAATGTTGAAGAGTAGTGGTGAAAGAATGCATCCTTTTCCTGTCTTGTTCTTAGGAGGAAAACTATCTATTTCATCTTTATGTTAACATTGGTTTTTTCATAAATGCCCTTAATCAAGTTGAGTAAGTTCTCTTCTTTGCCTAGTTTTGTTTGTGTCTTTGTCTTGAAAGAGTTGAGGATTTCATTAAATCCTTTTTTTTCTCTGATAATTTCCTCCTTGACCCACTGATTATTTAAGAGTGTGTTGCTTAACTTCCATATATTTGTGCCTCTTCTGGTTCTCTGTAATATATTTATTTCCAGCTTTATTCTGTTGCAGTCAGAGAAAGTGCTTTGTATAATTCAATCTCACAAATTCATTGAGTCTTGTCCTATGAACTAGGATGTGGTCTATCCTGCAGAATGATCCATTGAGCACTCAAGAAGAAAGTGTATCCACTGGTTTTTTGGTGTAATTTTCTGTAAAAGTCCATTAGGTCTAGTTCCCTTATTACTCAAGATCTTTGTTTCTTTATTTAGCCTCTGTTGAGATGTTTGGTCTAATGGTGATATTCGAATATTGAATTCCTCCACTATGATTGTAGAGGTATCTATTTGTTCCCTCAGTTTTGCCAGTATTTACTTCATGTAATTTGGGGCTCCATGTGTAGGTGCATAATTAATTATGATTGTTCTTTCTTCTTAGTAGATTAACTCTTTTATTAATAAATCCTGCCCTTCTTTGTCACTTAGAACAGTTTCACATCTAAAGTCTATTTTACCGGTTATTATTATAGCTAATCCTGCATTTTTTGTTAATGTTTGCATGTGTAATCATGTTCCAAATTTCACTTGCAAACTTTTTTTGTCTCTGGATGTAAGGTGAGTTTCTTGTAGACAGCACCTATATGGGTCATATTTCCTTATCCTTTCTGCCAACTTGTGTCATTTAATTGGAGAGCTTAATCCATTAAAATTCAGTGTTATTTCTGTAAAAGCAGTACCTACGTTAGCCATTTTTTGGCTTATGTATGTCATATTTAATTTGTTAAAACTTTTCATCCTTTTAGTTATTTTTACCAATAATCTTTCTTTCTATTCTCTCCTCCCATTCTCTCTCCTTTTTTTCTCTTTCAACTTGCAAAACTCCTTTTAGTTTTTCTTGATGGGTAGGAATCATTGACAAAATTTCTTAGTTTTTATCTGTGAATATTTTCAACTCTTCATTTTTGAATGATAATTTTTGCTGGATACGGAATTCTTGGCCAGTAGTTCTTTTTTTTTTTTTTCTTTCAGCATCTTAATTATGTCATAGCACTGATTTCTGGCACCTCAGCACTTAATTTTATCAAGCTTCCTTTATATTTAATGGAACTCATTCTCTTACCACTCTCAAGATTCTGTTTTTGCTTAAGCATTTAACAATCTGATAAGTATGTCTGTCAGGTTAGGTCTACTAGGATTTATTGCACTTAGAGTAGTCTGCAATTCTGGACATATACATCCATGTTTCTCATAAGAGCTGGGAAATTGCAAGCCATCATTTCCTCAAATACTCCTTCTGTCACTTTTCCCTTCTTTTCTTCAGGAATTTTCATATTGTATATGTTTTGGCATTTTGTGTTCTCATTCAATTCCCTGAGACCCTGCTGATTTTGCCCCTTTTTTGTCTCCCTGTGCTACTATCTGTGCAATTTGGATGTCCTGTCTTTGACACAGCTATTTTTTTCCCTCTACCTGTACAAATATGCTGTAATATGCCTTCAGTCAATTTTTAATTTCTTGCATTGTGTCTTTTATCACTTTAAGATCTGTTATTTTTATGTATGTTTACCATTTCTTCTGTAGGTCACCCTAGTGTCTTCTTGACATCTTTTATCTCTTGTTTCATTTCATTGATTTGATAAAAGATCTTTATTTAGACTTCCTTTATTATTTCCATGAAGTGCATTTCCTTTTGATTTTAGTTTGTTCATGAGACTGGTCCATGACTATGCATTTCTTAGTATGGCTTGCAACCTTATGCTGGTGTCAAGGCATCTGTTTATCTTAATGGTCTTAATTATTTGGTTAGTTTCTCTTTCTAGTCAGGGGTTTTATTTACATTTGTTTTTGTCTTGTGTTCTCTTTAACTCTTTGTTTCAGTTATTCTATATGCTGGTAGTCACCTGTGTTCAAATGAATAAATATTAGTTTCACAAAAAAGGAAAAAACAAATAAGATAAATAAGGAATAGAACAAAGGGAAGGAAGGAAACAGAACAAAAAACAGATGGAAAAAGTAAATAATAATTGGCAAAATAATGAAAAAGAAATAAAAATTTTAAAATTTGGGGGCTGAAGTTTTTCTTCAGACCACATCAGCTGGGGGAGCTTCTCAATAAACTTTCTGCCTGCAAATAAATAAATAAATAATAAAAGTTGGGAAAAGTAAAATAAAATAAATTGTCAGATACATGAGAAGAGAAGAAAGACAAAAGTGGGAAAGGCAGAGAGAGAAAAAGTTAAGGAAAATGAATTAGAAAGGAAGGAAGGGAGGGAGGGAGGATGGGAGGGGAGAAGGGAGAAAGGAAGGAAGGAAGGAAAGGAGGGAGGGAGAGAGGGAGGGAGGAAGGAAGGAAGAAAGAAAAAGAGTAAGGAAACAGAAAAAAGAAGAAAGGTTAATATAATAATAGAGGATAAAAATAAAATGGAAGGAAAGAAAAAGAAAAATTAAAAGTCAAGAAAAATGGCAAGAGAAAAAGAAATGAAGAAAAATAGGGGAAGAAGGAAAGAAAATAAGGTAGAGGAGAACAAACAAAAAAACAAAGAAAAAAATTGTTCATCCCTCTTAAATCACCAGTACATGCTGGGCTACTCCTCTCAGATTGTCTATGTTGGACAATTGATCAGCCCATAGTCCCCCTCTCTGCAGGTATCTGAGTGAAAAGAGAGAGACAAAGACAAAAAATAAATAAACAACAGGCCTCCCTCAAAGGCCACCCTTGATTCACTGGTCTACTCTCTCAGGCTGCTAGTACCTATCAATCACACTACAACTGGTCTCTCTGCCAGTACCTGGATAAAGAGAAAAGAAAAGGAACCAGGAAAAAAAGAAAAAACAGAAATAAACCTCTGGCTATGTTCCCTCCTATATCCCCATGGCTTGACCCACTACCCCTTACCCTTAGCAGGCTGGGCACTGGCCCACATGTGGAATAGCTCCTCAGCTGCTCCTCTGTCCTCCAGAGCCAGGGACATGGATCCCCTTTCCCCAGAGCTGGCTGGGAGGTTCCCATCTCCCTAAGGCAGATAGGGCATTTTGCCTTTGCCCCATGGCTGGCTGCTCTGCTCCTATCTTTCTTGGAGACAACTGATAGCTCCCCTTTTCCCTGGTGCCCACCTCAGCACCCCACTCTCCTATCACCCCTGAGACACCCTGGTTTCCCTTATGTCTAACAAGCCTGCATATCCTCCCATAGTTTCTGGAGGAAGAGTAGAGCTTACCCTTCGCTAACCAACCATCTTGGATCTCCAGTAACTTGGTTTTGCAAACAATTTTTGACAGAGTAGACAACACTTTTTAGAAAATAAAGATTTTAGAAAATCTCACTGAAAAATATGGGGATTGATCTGGATATATCTGACTTCAAATTCAAATTATTTTTGTTTAAACATGTTTAACATCTTTGGAGGTTGAATAGAGTTCTTCCATTTGCAAGGTGGTTTACATTTTTTGTTAAATCTTTGCAATAAGCATTACTCATCAACATTCTTATTCTTTTAATCTTGCAACCATATGGGGCTATTTTCCATCATTTAGCAAAATTGAACACCCTTTCTGTGGTTTGACACTAGGCTTTAGTGGGGCATTACAAATTTTTATTTCCCTGTGTCAATAACAGTGATGCCAAAAACTTAAGAGTGAAATCTTCATGACCATGCGTGTGGCAGTACTTACTTGCATATGACAGAAACAGCACAAGCAACAAAAGAAAATCATAGATAAAATGGACTTATTCAAAATTTTAAAAAAAAATCAACAACTTTTCCATGGCAAAGGCATTTTCAAGAAAGTTAAAAGAACCTACAGAATGGGAGAAAATATTTGCAAAACCTATATCTGATAAGAGTTTAATAGCCAGAATATATAAAAAATTACTGCAACTCAATGAAAAGGAGTTGGTGGTGGCTTGCTGGTAAGCAACCTCTTCATCTATCACATAGTAATTTAGTACTTCTGTCTCCTCCTCTGACTTGTAATTTATTGAGTCCAATTTCTTCTACTATTAAGGGCTCCCGGCTTTTTTTTATTAAGGCCCTTCCTGAGTCAGCTGGCCTTAACATCTTGAAAAATGTGATTTACATCTGAATTCACATCCACAGAAGAGGGAGTTAGGACTTAGAATATGTTTGTGGGAGACATAAGAGATGTTGAATCTAGTCAGGGAGTTCCCAAAACCAATCTCAGTTTAGATGGTTTGTTTGATGGACACACAGAGCTTAGGGAAAACTGTTATGCCCATGGTTTAGGCTTAATATAGGGAAATAATACAGATTACAGATGAAATCATACATGAGAAGAAGCACATCAAGCCTACTCTGGAGAAGTACCAAATGTGGAGCCTCCTTTTTCTTTCCATGTGGAGTTGTTGACATGGTGCTCTCCTGGCATCAGTGCATGGGTATATGCCTGGATTATTGCCAACCAGGGAAGCTTAACAAAGGCTTTACCATCCAGAATTATTATTGAATCTCAATCACATAATCCCTGCATAGCTGACCTGTGCACTCCAACTGAAACCCCCATCCTAAATCCCATTGTTAGATTGTCCTTTATGCAAAGACCTCAGGCAAAGAATGACACTCTTATAAGGCAAGGAATCCCAAGGGCCTAAAGATCACCTCACAGATGTAAATGGCAATGGTCAGATGTCTCTTTGCATATGGATAATTGTTTAATACACAAATTCCCTCCCACACCAATTTCCACATTTTCCAAAATAAAATATTCTTCAGGACATACAAAGTTCTTTGTGAACTTGACATCCCTACCCAGCACTCCAGCCTCATTGCCTCTTGTTGCCTTGCACCCTGCGTTTCAGACAGACCATCTCTTTGCACACCATGCTGTCCCTCCACCTGCCATCTCTGTACCTTGCCAAGTCATCTGGGTTGCAATATTGATCCCTGCCAGGACATCCTCAGGGAACTTTTCCTGGAACCTGCAGGAGGCATCAGGACACTCATGCCAGTTGCGTATATTCCCAGGGTTGCCAGAGCATCTGAGTTGTATTGTAAAGCCCCAGATTTTAATTTTTATGTGAATTCCCCATCTTCTTTGCTTGTTTAATTTCTTAAACAAATCAATTTTATTGATACATACTAATAAATCATACAATTCATCCCAAATGTACAATCAATGGTATTTGATACAATTGCATAGTGGTGCGTTCATCACTTCAATCATTATGAGAGTATTTTCATTATATCAATAATAATAAATGAAACACAGATAAACTAACAGGAGAATTCCTCACCTCTTAATCTCTGTATGTTATCCCAGTTATACATAGCTGCTGCTTCTGGCTATTTTAGCACAATTATTTATTTGTTAATTAAGCAGTTTTATTGAGATATATTCACATACCATATGATCTATCCAAAGTGTATAATCAATAGCTTTTATTATAATCACAATATTGTACATTCATCACCTCAAAAATTCTAGAACAATTTCATTACTCCAAAAAGAAAGACTCCACATCCCTCTAGCATTCCTTCTGCAGACCTACATAACCACCAAATTATTACCTATAACACCTCTAAAAGAAATCATAAAATATTGCAATAATTCCCTCTCCAGAGGCCACCCCTGTCAACCAGTTTCTTCTGTATCCTGTCAGACACTCATACAAACACAAAAACATATATACACCAAACAGACATACACTCTTACACACAATACCTTTTTATACAGATGGCAGCCTCTTTATTTTGGCATATTAATAAAAAATATAACAAATAAAAAGATGAGAGTCAAAAAAAACACATTTGCTCACCTGGGTTAAGAATCCCCTAGTCATATGCCTTAAGACCCACTAAAATGAAAGTTCCCTGAAAACAGAGGATGTCCTTTTGTTGGCACTTCCCTCAATACCTAGCAGTATTCCTTACAGACAATGGGCACTCAATGTATACCATGCACATCCATTTAAACACTTATTAAGTACCTACTCTTGCTTAAACCTGGGCCTGTCCAAGCTCTCAGGTACAGTGTTATGTGGACAAAGTCGGAGAGAAGACAAGAGCACCTATGCAATTTGTTCTCCCTCATTTCCTATGGATACATACCCAGAACTTATCCCTCTACAGGCTTATAACTTGTCTGTCTTCCATGTTTTCCTGGTTACCTTGGCTTAATAACAAATGAACAGAAATAGCAGTTCACTCCTGGTAGTCTGGATTGCCCTAACTGGCGGTCTGCTTGTGATGACAGTCTAACCCCCACAGACTGCTTACACCAGCATTCCCAAGGTTGAGTTATTTCCAGGAGCAAAGATTCTATTTCTTGCCCTCCAAAGGGCAAAACAAATGCCAATTTGGGAATAACAAATCCCAGCACCTGCATGGTGTGTTGATTCTCCCTGAGGCACTAGATTGGGTATGCTGGCCTCTGGAAGAAATAGGATAATTTCTTTTAAATTTTCAAATGTTTTATTTGTAATAAGATAACATTTCCAATACTTTATGTGTACATACATACATATACAGCAGCCATTATTTCACTTGACACTTAGGGTCACAAAGTTTTTTATTTTATATTTTTTATTATATCTGGTTCTACCAACATATCCATCTAATTATACATTGAATAAAACATGAACATGATGGTTTTCTTTGTTTTTCTTTATTAGAGAAGTTGTGGGTTTACAGAACAATCATGCATAAAATACTAGTTTCCCTTATATACCCCTATTATTAACCCCTTGCAGTGGTATGGAATATTTGTTAAAATTGATGATAGCACATTTTTATAATTGTACTATAAACTATAATCCATGTTTTAATTTTTTTTCTGTAAGCATATATGCAATCTATCATTTCCTGTTTTAATCACATTCAGATATATTTTCCAGTTCTGTCAATTACATTTTTATGTTGTTTTAACATCAACACATCCATTAAAAAAAGTTTTACCATTCCAAACAGGACCCCTGTATATATTAAGTCTTTACTTCCTGTTCCTTATTCCCACCCCATCCCCTGGATATGTTAAATGAAATATTAGACACAAAAGCACAAATATTCTATGAGCTCACTGATTTTAAACAATTAGAATAAGCAAAAGCATACAGTCAGAATCTTAAATATATATTATAAATTATATTTTAAAAGTATTTTCTCATGTGAGTATAATTGGTATGTATTGTGTGGAATTAGTGGTAAAGAGATGAAGATCCCTGGATCTTGAGGAATAGCTGAGTACTTCTGGAAAAATAAGGCAAATGTGTAGAAAGGATGTTCATTTACCTCTTATTCACTCTATTATTTTTTTAATGTTTTAAAGATTTATTTTATTTTTATTTATCCCCCTACCCTTGCTGCCTGTGCTCACTCTCTACTCTATGTGTCCATTTGCTGTGCATTCTTCTGTGTCTGCTTGTCTTCTCTTCTTCTCTTTAGGAGGCACATGGGAACCAGTCCTGGGACCTTCAATGTGGGGGAAAGCACTCAATCACTTAAGCCACATCAGCTCCCTGGTCTGCTGAGTCTCACTGTATCTCCTGTGTGTCCTTTTGTTGTGTCATCTTGCTTTGCCAGCTCTCCGTGGCACAGGCCTTCAGCTCTCTGTGGCATGGGCTATTAGCTCTCTGCAGTGAAGGCCAGCCCTCCTTCACCAGGAGGCCCCTTTAGTAGACTTGAGCACAATCACTTGAGCCACATCTGCTTCCCCTCTTTATTAATTTTAGATTAGTATATTGAAAGATTATAAAACTTTACATCAGGGATTGCAGAGAGCCCTATGAGGCCAGGCATATTCATTAATGAATAAAATGGACTGATGTAAGATGGATTTTTCTTCCCCTGAATCTTTACCTGGCTCAATCTTAATTGTCCTTGCAATGTCTCTTTCATCTTCAACCCCACAAGAAAGTTCATAAATGATGCTAATTACCCTATGTCCAATCCTATTGCAACACCCATCATGCATGTTAATTGACTAATTGCCTGTGACCTTTGTAAGTAAAGTGCAGCCTTCCTTTTTATTTTTCTTTAGAGTAGTTGTAGGTTAACAGAAATATCAGGCCGAAAGTACAGAGTTCCCATATACCACTGTCATATATACAATTTTTCATCTTACTAGTATGGTAATTTTGTTACAATTGATGTTACAATACTATTATAATGATATTGTTACCTGAGGTCTATAGGTTGTATTTAACCATTTTTACAATTTTTATTCTGTAACATATGTATAACCTAAAATTTTATTTTTTTACCACTTTCAAATATACATACAGTTGTCTTAGTTATATTCACAATGTTGTGCTACCATCAGCACCATCCATTATCAAATTTTTTTCCCTTATTCTAAACAGAAATTATATACCAAATAAGCAATAACTCCACATTACCTACCCCCCCTCAGCCCCAGTTAAACTGCTTCTATTTTCTAGCTCTATAAATTTCTATATTTTAATTATTTCATATAAGTGAAAACATGGAATATTTTTTCCTTTGGTGTCTGGTTTTATTTCACTCACAAAATGTCTTCAAGCTTTATATATATTCTAGCAGCCTTCAGTACTAGATTCCTTTTTACAGCTGAAAAAAATTGTCATAGTCTTCTGTATTAGTCAGGGTTCTCCAGGAAACATAATTGACACATATATAACATAAATGTGTATATATAGATATATTTAATGCAAATAAATGATGTAGAAATTAGCTCATATGACCATGTCTGTAGGTCTGTGCATGTCAGAATTCTGTAGGACAAGCTGCAAACTGAGAATTTTCATGAAAATTTTTAATGAATTCACTAGGGAAAACATGCTTGCTGAAAGAGAGCTGGAAATTCTTTCTGACTACTGAAATCATCAGTTCTCTTCTCTGAATGCCTTCAACTGATTGGATGTGAGTCCATTGCTTACATCCTTCTCATTGATGAAAACAATCTCATTAGCTGACTGTAGAAAGAATCAGCCATAAATGCAAACAAATTAATGATGGTTTAATTCATGAAATATCTTCACAGTAACAATTGGGACAGTGCTTGCTAGACCAAAAACCTGGGCATAATAGCCTAGCCAAGTTGACACATGAACTCAAGCATATGCATGTACACCCCCCTTGTATATGCAGCCATCTGATGGTGGATGCTTAGGTTGCTTCTAATTTTTTGCTGTTGTGAATAATGTTGCTCTGAACAACACTGTGAAAATAACTGCAATAGTCACTGATTTCAAATCATTGATGGATTTACCTAGAAGTGGGATTACCAAGACATGTGGTAATTCTATACTATCTGAGGAAATGCCAAAACCACATTTACTGCCCTATTTTACATTCCCAACAATGATGAATGATGAATGAGTGTTCTTATTTATGCACATTCTCTCCCGCACTTCTAATTACCATTTTTTGGTGCATAATGCCCTCTCTTTCTATTTTTTGAAATGCATTTCCCTAATGCCTATGATATAAGGCATGTTTTCATGTGCTTATTGTTCATTTGTATCACTTCTTGGAGAAATGTCTAGCCAAGTGTTCTGTATAACTTTTAAATTGGGTTCTTTGCTTTTATGTTGTTGAGCTGCAGGTTTCCTTTAAATTTCTGGATATTAAACCTTAATACATAAGTGTTTTTGAAAGATTTTCTCCCATTCTGTAGTTTGTTGTTATTACTTTCTTGATAAACTCTTTCAATACATGTTTTTTATTTTTATTTTTCGGATTCCCATTCATGTTTTTTTTTTTTTTCTTGCTCTGCTTTTAGTGTGAAGACTAAGAAACCATTGTCAAATGCAAGGTCCTGAAGATGTTTCCCTGTATTTTCTTCTTGTAGTTGTTCACTTAGGATCTTATTTTGAGATGTTTGATCCATTTTCAGTTAAGTATGTGTTAGTGTGAGGTAGGAGATACCCCTTCATTCTTTTGCATATAGAGAACAAGTTTTCCCAACACCAATTTTTGCAGAGAATAGTCTTACACCATTGAGTCAATTTGGCAAATTTATAAAAATCAGTTGGTCATAGTGAAGATTTATTTCCTAAGTATCAATTCCATTCCATTCCAATGAATTCCATTGTTCTATATGTCTATCGCTGTGTCAGTGCCATGTTGGTTTGCTTACAAGATCAGATTTCTTAACAAGTGTATAGAAACATCACTGATTTTTGTGCATAGATCTTGTTACCCCTCAAACTTTGTTGAGTTTATTAGCTCCATAGGCTTTGATGCACATTCTCCAGGAATTTCTAGATATAGCATCAATTCATTTGTAAATAGGAAATGTTTTATTTCATCCTTTCCAATTTGAATGACTTTTATGGTGTTTTTTGCCTAATTGTTTTGACTGGGATGTTCAGTACAATGTTGAATAACTGTGGTGACAGTGGGTATCCTTGTCTTGTTCCTGTTATAAGGGGAATTTTTCTGGTTTTTACATTTCAGTATGATGTTTGCTATGTCTTTTTCTTATAAGTCCTTTATCCTCATGTGGTAGTTTCCTACATTCTTGGATTTCCAAATGCTTTTGTTCAAGAAGGTTGCTGAATTTTGTCAGACATTCTTCCATGTGTTCTGTTAATGGAGTGTATTACATTAAATTATTTTCTTGTGTTGTACTGACTTTGCATACTTTTGATAAATCCAATTTGAACATAGTGTATAATTCTTTCAATGTGCTGATGGATTCAGTTTGCTAGAATTTTGTTGACCATTTTTGCATATATATTAATAAGGGATATTGGTCTCTAATTTTTTATGTTGTCATCTGACTTTGATAATAAATTGATGCTGTGAGAGGAGAGAGGCAAGATGGTGTGGGTTTAAGTGGGCACTCACCGTCTCTCTCACAAAAGACAGCTGATTGGGGACAGGATCCTGCCCAAGTTATTTGTTCTGGGAGCCCAAGGAGTGAGAGCCTTTGGGATATCAATCTGGAGGGAACTGGACAGAGAGATAAATTGCTCAAAATAAAACCATGAGTTTTTAGCCCTGAGCTGGAATCCATGGATGCAGATGGCTAAGCCGCACCTTCAGGGCAAAGGGATAGGGTGAGACACGACTCCCACCAGCAACCCAGCGAGAGGGAGCATTCTCCAAGATTGGGACGGTTCTGGCAAAGGGTGGAGAGGGATTTCCTTTCTGTGGGTTTGTTTGCTTGGACACCCTTTCAGCTTTGGGGAGCACACCAGGCAGCTTGAAGTGGCACTGGGCTGAGGGGAGAGGCAATTCTGCTGAGGAAGCCTGATTTACCTAGGTGCCCTGGGATACAGAGGCTTGGCTTGGGAGATGATGGGCTCAGCCAATTTTATAGTTCCACACTGAGGACTATCAGAGTTTCAGCTCCCTAAGGGAGTCAGGCAGTGGGTAGTGCTTAAGAAGTTTCCACAAGCCTATGTAGGGTCCACTGGTCTAGGGGAGACTTCTAAATCATTTTGGTGTGATGAAGTTGGTTGTCTGGACACCCTTAGAGATTTGGGGAGCACACCAGGAAGCTTGAAGTGGCACCAGGCTGAGGGGAGAGGCAAATCTACTGAGGAAGCCTGATTTACCTAACCACCCTGGGATACAGAGACTTGGCTTGAGAGGGGGTGGACTGAGGTAATTTAATAGTTCCACACTGAGGACTTTCAGAGTTTCAACTCCCCTAAGGGAGTCAGGCAGTGAGTAGTGCTCAATAAGTTTCCACAAGCTTACTTAGGTTCCCCTGGGAGAAGGGTGTGGTCTAGAAGAGCTTGTAAACCATTTCAGTGAGGTGAACTCAGTCATCAGTGTCCCATTCGAACTTCAAAAGGGAACTCAACCTGACCAGGAGAGAGAATGCGGGATCTGCTCATACAGCCTGCTGAATACTGCTGCCACCAGAGAGTAAAACCTTTGCAGGGGAAAGTGACTAAATAGCTTTGTGAAGAACTAACTCACCCAATTATTAAGTTGTCTCAGTGGAGGAATTTCTGTCTTAAGTATATGAGGTCCCTAGTTTGATTCCTGGCTCCTCTAAGAGTAGGGATTCACCGGGATATCTAATATCCAGCTGATAATGTAGGACAGGGAAAACATAAACATTATTGTTGTACTAACCTCTATTGGGTTCCATATTTCTCAAAAAAAAAATGTTACTTAAAAAAAATTTTATCTTAGTTTACTTGCTAAAATCCAACTCAAAATCTGCAGAGAGTAGCCTGCAGGTAATTGATTGATGAACACAGGCAGACTGAGAGGCTCCACAAGGACCCAAGAAGAAATGCTGTTCTTCCTTAGCTATGGTTGACTGCTTGCTTCTGTGTTTTTTTGGTGTTTTCTGTTTGGTTATTTGTTTTTTTGCTTTTCTTTCCTCTTTCATCACCCCCCCCACATTTTTAAAATTATGTGCTGCTAGCTTGTTTCTTCTTTGCTGTGCTTTTTCTTCTTTGATTTCCCATTTTTGATGTACATTGATTTTATCTAACAACGCTATCTATTTTCCTTCCTTCATCTTTCTACCTTCTGCTTTCTACTGTGAGTCTTTTACTCCATCTTTTTAAATTAACCCTCAACACTGCAGGTTTCATCTCTAACTTGTCTATTCTGTTTTCTTTTTAAAAAAATATATATAACTTTTTCCTGTCAGCCCATTCTTTACTATTTCTCTCCTCAACATTCTGGTTTTTAATTCAATCTAAATATTTTTCTCTCTTTGGATTTACATTCCATTCTAGGTGCTCCATTTTTTCCCACCTATTACTCTACACTTCTAACATGAGTTAAATATTCATTTTACTAAGTCTTATACAGCCACTCTTCTAACATTTATTATTATTACAATTATCCTTTTTCTTATCTAACCTCTTTCAATTTCTCTGGCCCTAATCTTTTTCCTTCAAAGGAACATAGAAAAAAGCAAGGAAATAGAACAAGAAGAACAAAGTGTTAAAACAAAACAAAACAACACACACACAAAACCATCACCCAAATAAAACTCTAGAGTAGAGAGAGAAGCTAATCAAATGAATAAAACCATGAAGATAAAATGATGAGTAGAGGGCAACAAAAAATTACAAACCATACTGAGAAATACGAAGACATGGACCAGTCCAATGAACAAACTAAAAACAAGGAAGTTGTGCAAAACATTGAACAACTAATCAAACCTGTCCAAACAAATATCATGGATGAAATTAATGAAGTGAAGGAAGAGATTAAGGATATTAAGAAGACACTGGGAGAAAATATTGAAGAAATTGTAAACATATATAAAAAGATAAGAGATATGATGATGATGAGTGGCACAATGCAAGAAGTCAAAAAGATGCTGGAATTACATAAGAGCAGATTTGAACAGGCAGAAGAAAGAATTAGTAGTGTGGAACAGTATATGTGAAATAAAACAGATAGTAGAAAAGATAGATAAGAAGATAGAAAAAATACAGCACAAACATAGGGATTTAACCAACAACACAAAACACACACACATGCATTATAAGCATCCTGGAGGGAGAGGAGAAGTAAAAGGGAACAGAAGGAGCGTTGAAGGAAATAATGGCCTCAAACTTCCCAACCCTATTTAGGGTGATGGACATATATGTCCAGGATGCACAGTGCACCCCAAGCAATATAAATCCTAACAGGCCTATTACAAGACATATACTTGTCAAAATGCTCAAGACAAATAAAAAATACCCAAGACAGCAAGAGAAAAGAAAACCATCACATAAAAGGGAAGCTCAATAAGATTAAGTGCTGATTTCACATCTGAAAACATGGAGGCAAGAAGGCAGTGGTATGACATAGTCGAGGTACTCAAAGAAAAAAACTTCCAGCCATGAATTCTCTATCCAGTAAAGCTGGCATTCAAAAATTGTAGAGAGTTCAAAATATTCACAGATATACAGAATTTAAGAGACTATGCCAATAAGAAACCTGCTCTTCAAGAAAAGTAATGGAAGTTCTACAGATTGAAAGGAAAAAAACAGAGAGAGAGAGAGTTGGAGGAGGGTGTAAGAACAACTAAAAAGATAAAAACAGAAATAAAAAAACATATGATATACTTAAACCCAAAGAAAATATGAATGATGTAAGAAATTCCTTAAGAGGAATAATACTGAATGTTATTGGATTAAACTCACCAGTGAAGAGACACAGACTGGCAATATGGATAAGGAAATATGACCCATCTTTATGTTGTCTAAAAGAAATCCACCTTAGACCTAGTGATTCAAGGAGGCTGAAAGTGAATGGCTTGAAAACAATTTTTCAAGCAAACAATAACCAAAAAAGGGTGGAAGCAACTATCCTAATATCAGACAAAATAGACTTTGAATGCATAACTATTTTAAGACACAAAGATGGACACTATATATTAGTAAAATGTGTAATCTTTCGAGAAGAAAGAACAATTAAAAACATTAATGCACCTCAGCAAGGCACCTCAAAATACATGAGGCAAACGCAGGCGAAACTAAGTGGAGACATTTGCCTCTACAATTATAGTTGGGGATTTTAATACATGATTATCACCATTAGACAGAACACCTAGACAGAGAATCAATAAGGAAACAAAGACTCCAAATAATATGTCAGAGGAGCTGGACCAAATACACATATACGGAATGTTACACCCAAATACAGAGTGATATACATTCTTATCGAGTGCACATGTATCATACTCCAAGATAGACTACAAGCTAGGCCACAGAACAACTCTCAATGAATTTAGAAAGATTGAGTTTATATAAAGTAATTTCTCTGACCACAATAGAATGAAATTGGAAATCACTAAGGGCCAGAGAACCAGATTAGGCACAAATATATGGAAGTTAAGCAACACAGTTTTAGACAAACAATGGGTCATGGCAGAAATCTCAAGGGAATCAGTAACTACCTTGAAACGAATGAAA
The DNA here is from genome assembly GCA_029593785.1 of Cabassous unicinctus. NCBI lineage: Eukaryota > Metazoa > Chordata > Mammalia > Cingulata > Chlamyphoridae > Cabassous > Cabassous unicinctus. Next base: position 15,334 of record JAQZBX010016604.1, on the reverse strand, counting down.
ATGAGAATAAATCACAACATATAGGATGCAGCCAAAGATGTACTGAGAGTGAAATTCATAGTCATAAATGCATATATTAAAAAAGAAGAAAGAGCTACATTTGAAGACCTAAATGCACACCTGGAGGAATGGGAAAAACAACAACAAATCAACCCCAGAGTAAGTAGAAAGAAAGAAATAACAAAGATTAGAGCAGTACTAAATGAAATAGGTAATAAGAAATCACTAGAAAAAATAAACAAAACCAAAAGCTGTTTCTTTGGGAATATCAATAAAATTGACAAATCCTTAGCCAGACTAACAAAGAAAAAGAGAGAGCAGACGTAAATACACAAAATAAGGATTGAGGATGGAGATATCACTACTGACCCCACAGAAATAAAGAGCATTATAAGAGGATGCTTTGAAAAATCATATGGCAACAAGAATGATAATTTTGAGGACAAATTCCTAGAAAGTCACAAGCAGGCTACATTGACAAAAGAAGAAATTGATGAACTCAACAGTCCAATTACATGTAAAGAGATAGACTCAGTCATTAATGACTTCGCAACTAAGAAGATCCCAGTACTGCATGGATTCACAGGTGAATTCTACCAAACATTCCAGAAAGAGTTAACACCAATCCTGCTTAAGCTCTTCCATAAAAAGTAGTAGAAGGATCATTGCCTAACTCTTTCTATAATGTCAACATTACTCTAATACCAAAGCCAAACAAAGATACCAGAAGAAAGAAAAATTACAGATCAATCTTTCTAATGAACCTAGATCCTAATATCCTCAACAAAATACTTGCTAAATGCATTCAACATTATATCAAAACAATTATACACCACGAGCAAATGGGTTACATCCCAGGTATGCAAGGATGGCTCAAAATAGTAAAATCAATCAATGAAATAACCACATAAAGAGATTGAAAGAAAAAAATCACACGATCATCTCTATAGATGCAGAAAAAGCATTTGACAAAATATAGCACTCTTTACTGATAAAAACAGTGCAAAGATAGGAACAGAAGGAAACTTTCTGAAGATGATAAAAGGTATGTATGAAAAACCCAAAGCTAACATCATTTTCAATGGTGAAATCCTAAAAGCCTTCCCTCTGAGTCAGGAACAAGACAAGGATGCCCATTATCACCACTCCTATTTAACAATGTCTTAGACGTACTTGCTTGAGCTCTGAGGCAAGAAAAAGATATAAAAGGCATACAGATTGAAAAGGATCATTGCCTAACTTGAAAAGGAGAAGTAAAGATTTCATTATTTGCATACGACATGATCTTATACATAGAAAGCCCTGAGAAATCTATAGCTAATATTTTAGAACTTATAAAAGAGTTCAGTAAAATCACAGGTTATAACATCACTTTTCAAAAATCAGTAGCATTTCTGTACGCCAATAATAAGCAATCTGAGGAAGAAATCAAAACAAAATACCATTTACAATAGTAACTAAAAGAATCAAATACCTAAGAATAAATTTAACTAAAGATGTAAAGGACTTATATACAGAAAACTACACAACAGTGATAAAGGAAATCAAAGAAGACTTAAGTAAATGGAAGAATATTCCCTGTTCATGGATAGGAAGACTAAACATCATCAAGATGTCTACCATACCCAAAATAATCTACAGATTTAATGCATTCCCAATAAAAGCCAACACTGTATTTTTAAAGGAATTGGAAAAGCTAACTACAAATTTATTTGTAAGGGTAAGAGGCCCCAAATCACCAAAGATATATTGAAAAAGAAAAATGAAGTTGGAGGTATCACATTACCTGGCTTTAAAACCTACTGCAAAGTTACACTGTTCAAAACTTCGTGGTATTAGAACAAGGTTAGACATACTGAACAATGGAACTGAATTGAGAGTTCCGATATAGATCCTCACATATGAAATCATTTGATTTATGACAAGGCTACCATGACCACTCAATTTGGAGAGAATGAACTTTTGAACAAGTGGTGCTTGGAGAATTGGATATCCATATTACTTAGCTGTAAGAAGGAATAAAGTATTAACACACGGGACAACTTGGTTGAATCTTAAAGACCTTATATTGAGTTAAGCAAACCAGGCATAGAAGGATGAACAGTACATTATTTCACTGATATGAATTAAGGAAATTGAGCTGTCTCAGAGAGCTATTGCCTGAAAAAAGATAAAGAGAAGAGAACATTGTGAGCCATCACCCATATGGACGTAAACTATTGTAAAGTGATAGAGTGTAATTGCATATTGAAGGGATAAGAAAGGTGGGTAATATTATTGGGTTAGGTGGTGCAGGGTTGGCAGATGGCTAGATTGAGAAGGGTGGGTTATAACCCCCAGGATACTTGGGGAGGAGATGGGAAAGGGACCAGGTGAACACTTGGGATTTGTGGGTATGAGGTTGAAAGTACAGAGGTTGGAATGCTCTTATGGCAATATGAGAAGGCAGCATCACTGGTTTAGGGTGTTAGTTGAGGGGGAGGCATTTGGAACAGGGCACACCTGGAGCAGGCTTCTAGGGAGTGTGTGAGTGTTCATCCTGTCCTAATGTGTTGTATCAATGTGTAGTGACCCACATAATAGTGGGAAAGAGTTGGACTTCCATCTTTGGGAGGGCAGATTCATTCAGAAAAAGACAGGAGGGTGCCTCTCAAGAGCAAGGACATTTCCTAATAGGTGGGACAAAGCAGTGTTTCAAGATCTTGTGTTGCATCCATTTATGAATTTTGTCATCCAATGAGTCAAGCCAGGGAATCATCATGGGCCCCTGGGGGATGAGGAAGGAGGAACAGAAAAGATCAAATGGGGGTATTTATTGGTCAGTGGAAATGTTCTCCTTTACTTTACAGTGATGGACACAGGACATGGTAAATATGATCAAAATTTATAAAAGTGTATGGTATAAAATATACACCACCCTGTAAACCATTAACAATGTTTAGTAGCTAGGTTTCACTATCTGTATAACAGTTATAACAATGCTACCATCTAAAAACAAAAAGGTTTTAATATGTGGTGAGGAAAAGTGGAGGAGGGTATATGAGAGTCTCTTGTATTCTGTGTGTGACTTGGCTGAGACCTAAAACTTCTTTGAAAATTAAATGGAAAACAGTGGGACACTGGGGAGTGAGAGTGAGAAGGTGCCATGGTACAGACTGGACAGCAGATATTGCAGTGATAAAAGGAAAAAAGTTAAAAAAAAATTTTTAAATTTTTCCACATTTTTTGAATATCCCAATCCTCTAATCTTATTTAAATTTTAGCTTTTTTTTTAAGTTTTCATGTATTTTTTTCTCTTACATTTAAACTTATTATTATTTCATTTTCCTAGTAATTTTATTTGGCTATTGTATTGATTCCATCTTTAAAGAAGCTTTGGATCACAGAAAGCTTACAACTGGGGTGGGAGAGGCTCGTTGGTGAGACGTGTCTGGGATGGCGGGTTCATGGGAGAAAGTTCAACTGAACATACATAGAAGGGTATAAAATTGTTCAAATGTTCACGGGGAATGGTCACAGTGGGTGGGGAATCACTCAACAAATGGAAGAATGCTGAATTCCCATCCAGAAGGGCTCTGCTACCTCCTCCAAGGGAGCAGCAACAGTCTCCCAAGTGCAGGGGCAGTGTCTGACAAAGGAGAATATCCACTGATGGTCCCTTATTATTGATGACCAGCCTTACCAGTCTTTGTTCTTGAAACTGAAACTTAGCCTACTGTTATGGGCTGTCTAAGGGTTCTCTCCTGAAGGCCTCCTTGTTGCTCAAATGCGGCCTCTCTCTAAGCCAAACTCAGCTTATGAATGCATTACCTTCCTCCCAGCTTGGGACATGACTACTGGGGATGAGCCTCCCTGGCACTGAGTGATTCCTACCAAGTGCCAACTGGCAATACAACTGGAAAAAGACCTTGAATAAAAGAGGGGAAAGGTAAAGACAAATGAGTTTGTATGCCTAAGAGGCTTCAAAGTGACTCGTGGTGTCATCCCAGAGTAATGCTTATGCAAATCTCATTAGGACCTCATAGATTTCAAAGTCAACATCACCTCAAATACGTGTCTCCAGAGCTCCTGAGGGCTCTGGAGGCACCCTGGTCCTATGTTAGAGTGGATAGCTCTGGAGCTTGGTGCCTTGCCAATGGGCCCTACTTTGGAATTTGTGATCTTAAGAGTGACAGATTTGGACTCCAATATATCTTCTCTGTACATGGTTCATCTGTCCCTTCTATTCAAAGCTATATTTGGTGCTGGAGTTTGTAGGTGTACATCCAGAGACTGGAGTCTTTGGGCTGTCCATGTGCCAGCTGGTCCTGGAATCTCAGTGGAGCTGCAACTCCTACTTTACAGCTCAATGGACTCACCTAGGACACCTGGAAGGGAGATGATGATGGACAACAGCAATCCCAGGGAATGGAGAGTGCCTGCAGCTGCAGGCAGGACAATCCCATCCATCTTATCCATGGGATATAAGTCACTCTCAGTTGGAGGTGGAGTGGGCATCACCATCCCAGACTCCTCAGGGTTGGGGGAAGTGCTATGGACTAGAGTGGCTTACTGGTGTTCTCTTATAGACATAATGTGATACAAGCAGTGGAACAAATTACAATATTAATGTGGAGTCAGTGGCCACTGAATGCTCCGGGGGCAGGGAAAGGGAAAAACAGTTTTAATACAGGGGTTTTTCAGGACTTGGGAATTGTCCTGAGTGACATTGCAATGACAGATATAGGCCATTTTATATCATCATATAACATGCAGAACTGTGTTCGAGAGACTGTGGTCTACAATGTGAACTTGGGTCCATGCTAAATGGCAAAGCTCCAGGGTGTGTATATCCATTGCAGTTGTTGTGCCACACTAATGAAAGATGTTTATATACGAGGTTGTGGGATGTGTGGGAGGTGTGGGAGGTGGGGCATATGGGAATCCCTATATTTTGTGTGTAACTTTTATGTGATCTAAGTGCCTTTTTAAAAAATGTTTATAAAATTTATCAAAAAGAAATAAAAAATAAATAAATTGATCCTGGCTTCATAGAATGAGTTAGGGAGTTATCATACCATTAAATTTTGGGGAAGAATTTGAGAAGGATTGGTGTTAATGATTTTTCAAATATTTGGAAAAATTAATCAGTGAAACCATCTGGATATCTTTTTGCTGCTGTTATTGAGGGGATTTATTGATTGATTCAGTATCTTTAATTGTTATTGAGTTGCTGAGATTGTCTATATATTATTGAATCAGTGTAGGAGTGGTAATATTTTCATATTTTATATATTTTTACTTTTATATATTTAACATTTTGATATTTAATATTTTCATATTTTATATATTTATATTTTTATATTATTGAAAATTTTCAATTTTTGATTATTGGAGTTTTTCCATTTCATCTAGGTTTTCTAATATGTTTGCATACAATTTTCATAGTATCCACTCATAGACCTGTTTATTTCTGAGACATCATTATTAATGCCCTCCATTTCATTTCTGATGTTAGTCAATTGTGTCCTCTCTCTTTTTTTCTTTGTCAGTCTAGATAAATGTTTTTTTTTGTTTTATTTTATTGATTTTTTTCATAGAATTAAGGTTTGTCTTTATTGATTGTTTCCCCCCCCCTAATTCATTTATCTCTTATATGAGCTTTGTTATTGCCTTCCTTCTACTTGCTTTGGATTTAGTTTGCTCTAATTCTTCTTGGAGTAAGGTTGGGCTCTGATTTGAGATATCACTTCTTTATTCTATGAGTTTAAAATATAGATTTTACTCTCAGGATTGCGGTCAGATAAGATTTACAGTTTGATTTCAATATCTATAAATTTGTTCAGACTTGATTTGCATATCCTTGGGAATGATTCATGAGTACAAGGGAGGAATGTGATTCTGCTGTTGTTTAAAATTTCTCATATATTTCTGTTAGAGATAGTTGGTTCATATTTTCATTCAAGTCTTCTAATTCTTCCTTAGATTCTGTACTGACATTCCATTCATTTTTGAAAGTGATTTTTTCTATTATTGAAAGTTGTGTATTGAATTCTCCTACTATGAATGTAGAACCATCTACTTCCCCTTTTCTAAATCTGCCAAAATTTTCTTCATATATTTTTGGGCTCTAGTCTTACGTGCATATGCGTTCAGAATTTTGTTGCTATTTTTCAATTGACTGTGTTGTCTCTATGCCCTTTTCTTCTTTTTTGCAGTTTTTGATTTAAAGTATATTTCATCTGATGTTGGTATATCTACACCAGGTCTTTTTAGTTACTATATACAATTACCTTTTTTTTTTTAATCCTTTCACTTTTAAATCACTTGTCTTTAAATTTATTTTGAGTCTTACGTAAATGGCATAGATTTGGTTGCTGTTTATTTTTTTATTCATTCAGTCAATATCTGCCTTTTGACCAGATAATTTAATCCATTTATATTTAAAATTATTGCAAATATTGCACCAATTCCATACCCTTCCAACCCCAAACTTTCTGTTTTACTTATTAAAAATAATATCTTTATTCATTGTACATATATATATATATATATCATTACCTTTCATGCATTTGCATTTTAGAACTTGTAAGATATAAAATGAGGAGTTATATCCAAACAGTTCAGTGCAATAATTGTGTAATTGATTTTTCAATTACACAGTTACTAGATGCTAAAATAAATATCACACAATTGTTTGGAATTTATTGCCCCACGGTTTCAGAGGATAGAAGTCTTGCTTTCTTAAGGTCCAGTATCTTTTGTGTAGCTGGAAAAGTGAAGTTCCTTGGATATTTCATCATTGCAATGCACAAATTGATGTCTTCCCTTTACTCTTCTGAGTTCCATTTTCTTCTCCATCTTGTGGTTCCTTGTGGCTTTCCTTTCCATCTGAATTTCACTCTGCTTTAAAGGACTCTAGTATTCTGAATTAAAGCCAAATCTGATTTAGATGGGCCACAGTTTAACATGAAGCAGCAATGTGAGGAGGTCTTATAAAATGGACAAATCCCACCAGAAAGGGGACCAAGGCAGAGTCAAAACTATGGTATACAATTGAATCCATAACAGTTATCTTTACTGAAGATTTTATTTATTTATGAAACTTTGAACTACTGTCTATTTTGTGTTGGTTTCAGTCCAAAAATTACTTTTTTAGTCACTTGTAGGGCAGATCTAGTGGTGGTGAACTTTCAGGCTTTTGTTTATCTGGGAATGTCTTCATCTCTCCCTCATTTTTGAAAAACAATCTTATGAGATAAAAAATCCTTGGCTGATGATTATTTTCTATGAACTCTTTAAATATTTGCTCTCACTGCCTAATTGTCCATGGATTCTGATGTGAAATCAAAACTTTATCTTATTGGGGCACAATTATACAGACAGTTTGCTATTCTCTTTTAGCATTTAGAAATCTTTATTTGTCATTAGCATAAAACAATTTGATTATATTGTATCATGGCAGGTTTTTTTTTTTTCAGATTTATCCTGTTTGGATTCCATTGAGATTCTTGAATGTGTATATTAATTTCTTTAATTTACTCTGTGAAGTTTTTCACCATTATTTTTTGGGTATTCCTTCTTTCCATTTTTTCTTAGACATCACCATATGAGACTCCCATAATACTTTTATTGGTATGCATTGGGTTGTCCCACAGATCTCTTAGGCTATGTTCTCATTTTTTTTCATTCATTTTTGTTTCTGTTCCTCAGCCTATATCATTTTGTTTGACTTATCTTTGCGTTCATGGATTCCCTCTGCCAGTGCTAATCTGCTTTTGAAAGCATCTAAGGAATATTTTATTTTAGGTAAGTTGCTCTTTAGGTAGAGTATTTCTCTTTGGTTCTTTTATTTTTTTAAAAAAAAAAGTCTATCTTTTTATTGAGAGTCTTGTATTTTCATTCATTGTTTTACTTATATTCTTTAGTTCTTCCTCTGTGCTTGAAGTTCATTTTTTTAAAAATTCTTTGTATGGTGAATCCAAAATCTTTTTTTCTTTGTTTTTGATTTCTTAAATTTTACCTTGTTCCTTTAGATGGGGCTTCATTATCTGTTTCTTTGTTAGTCTTATGATCTTCTGTTGCATACTGCACATTTTAAAATTTTCATGTGTTATCTCTGGGGTTTAGTCCCTGAGGAGTTTATTCTTTAAATTTGTATTCAACTAGAGATATAACAGAGATTTCCTTGAGTACCAGAACCTAATATTATGCAAATATATTCTTTCACACAGTTTTTAAAAATATCCTCTGTGTTGGCTGATGCTCTTCTTCAGAGTCTAGACCTTCTACCAAGGAGACAAAACTGAGGTTAAAGAATGGGGTCCTTGCTGCCTTTCCTGAGCCTGTGTATTTTCATTGGTATACACTCATAGCCTTAAAAATTCCCCAGCTTACAGGAATTGAATGAACTCTCTATTGCCTATGAAATAGACTATCCCTATACCCTGGAAGCCTTAATGTATAACTTAAGGCCAGTAATCCTTTGTTCCATACAACCGTAGCTTGCTTGTTTCTTAAACTTCTTTAGCTGTGAACAAGCTGATTCTACCTTCAGGGCAATTCTGGCTGAGTGAGTCAGATACAAATGCTCTGGCTAAGTTTTTCAGACAACCACCCATAGAATGACACTGACATATAGGCAACTCAGTGCATTAGGGTTAACCTCCCTCCAAAAAACAGCCGCGGAAACACAATGAGAGGATAGGTTAGTGTCACACTACACTATAGAGTGGTTTGTGGAGGGGCCAGCAATAGCACTACACCATTCTCTTACTGTTTTGAAGTTTTGTTTCCTTAACTCATCATTCACCCACTTACTACAAACTTTTTCTCTTTTCTCAAGTTTCAGATAGAATAAACTTAGTTAAAATATTCTGTGAATGGGCTGAACCACGAAGCACCATACACTGCCATCCTCTTCAAACAGCAGGAATGTGTGAGGTTTTTTTTTTCAAACAGGATTTTGTAAGTGGAAAAAAGAGCATGAAAATGAAGAGAGAAATATGAGTTTCACTAAGTATTGAAACCTAAGTAACATATGTGATTTACAGATTTCTAAGAAAAAAAGTTACATTTAACCAGTGTTTGCAAGGGGAGAGGAGGGGATAGAAGTGAGTGAAACATGCATTTCACACAATTTATGACGTAAATAATATATGTGATTTATGGCTTTCTGAGAGAAAGTTTCCTTTAAATAGTAACTTGTAAGTGAACATAAGTGCATAGAGGAGAGCGAAACATGTATTTCATTCAGTTTTCCAAACTAAGTAATATTTGTGATATACTGTTTAAAAAAAAAAAAAACTTTGCCTTTAAGCAATATTTTATAACTGTGGACATCCTATTTATCTATTTTTTTTCATTGCTTGTGTTTTAGGTCTAAAGTATAAGAAACCATTGCCTACCACAAGATCGCGAAGGTGCTTTACTGTATGTTCTTCTAAGAGTTTTATGGACTTGGCTCTTATTTTTAGGTCTTTGATCCACTTTGAGTTAATTTTGTCTAAGGTGTGAGATAGAGATACTTTTTCTTTCTTTTGGATATGGATATCCATTTCTCCCAGCATCATTTGTTAAAGAGACTATTCTTTCCCATTTGTGTGGACTTGGCAGCCATGTCAAATATCAATTGGACAAGGTTGTGAAGGTCCATGTCTGAACTCTTAATTTAATTCCACTGGTGGCTATATCTTTCTTTATGCCAGTATCATGCTTTTATCACAACTGTAATTGTGAAATATGCTTTAAAATCAGAAAGCATGAGTCCTCCAACTTCATTCTTCTTTTTCAAGGTATTTTTTTGGCTATTTGTGGCCTCTTACCCTTCCAAAGAAATTTGATAAATTGATCGTTCTGCTTTTGTAAAGCTGGCTATTAGAAATTTGATTGGGGTTGTAGTGAATTGAATTTGAGTATAATTGACATATTAACAATATTTAATCTTCTAATCTATTAACACAGAAGGTTCTTCTATTTATGTATGTTTTTATATTTCTTTAAGCAATGTTTTCATTTTATGTGTACGGTCCTTTACATCCTTGTTTAATTTTTTTCCTAGATGTTTGATTTTTTACTTGCTACTGTAATTGGAATTTTTCTTGATTTGCTCCTCAGATTGCTCATTACTACTGTATAGAAAAACTACTGATTTATGTATCCTGCCACTTTTTGAACTCATTTATTAGCTCTAGTAGGTTTGTTTTATATTTTTTCAGGACTTTCTATATATAGAATTATGTTAATTGCAAATAGTGAAAATTTTACTTCTCCCTTTACAATTTGGATGTCATTTATTATTTTACTTGCCTAACAGGTTTAGCTAGAACTTCTAGCCTAATAACAAATAACAGTGGTGATATTGGGCATCCTTGTTTTGTTCTAAATCTTAGCAGTAAAATTTTCAGTCTTTCACCATTGATTATGATGTTTGTTGTGTGTTTTTCATATATAACCTTAATTATGTTGAGGGACTTCCCTTCTGTTCCATTTTTTGAGATATTTTTATCAACAAAGAATGCTGGAGTTTTTCATATGACTTCTCTGCATTAATTGAGATGCCCATGTGATTATTTTTTGATTTGTTAATTTTTATTGCATTAATTCATTTTCTTGTGTTGATCCTCCCTTACATGCTGGGATAAATCCCACTTGATTATGGTGTATAATTCTTTTGATTTCTTGTTGAATTTGATTTGCAAGTATTTTGTTGAAGATTTCTATGTCTGCAGTCATTAGAGAATTTGGTATGTAATTTTCTTTTCTTGTAGTACCTTCATCTATCTCTAGTATTAGTGTAATTTTTTATTCATACAATGAGTTACATAGTGCACCATTTTCTTTAAAGTTTGGGTATAGTTTCAGCAAGATTGGTGTTAATCATGGGAATGATCGTTAGAATTCATCTGTGAAGGCATCTTGTCCTGGGCCTTTCTTTTTTGAGACGTTTTTCAAGAATTGTTCAAACTCTTTATTTTTAATTGATCTGTTGAGGTATTTTATTTCTTCTAGGATAAATGTAGGTTGTTCACATCTTTCTTTGTATTTGTCCATGTTTTTATTCAATATTAGTTTCTTTGTGGGAAACCATTCATGATACTTCAGAATTCTGACAACATAGATTCTGACATTTTATTTTATTTTATTTTATTGATTTTTCTGTGCCAGTACAGGTACCTGGAACACTTTAAATGTATTACTTTCTGTGACATATTTTTCTGAACCTAATTGTGCTTTTATTTATATTCAGCAATTAGTAAAAATAAAAATAATACTAAAAATGACATAAAATCCTTTCAAATATGTAAGAATGAATTGATGAAAATGGTACACAATATATTCACGAGCAGTATAACATAGTGAAAAATTAAAGAAGACCTAAACATGGATAGATTGATCTAATACATATTTAAGAAAATTCTACATTGTCAGTTATTGATTCTAACATGTCTACTAAATCTAATGAATTATGAATAAAAGAGCCTATACTTTCTTTGTGTGTACAGATTTGTAATTACGAAAAATGAGCTGTTCTAAAAATGTATCTAGGAAAACCAGCGATCAAAAAAATCTTTGGCAATTTTGAAGAATAATATTGTTGGATAATTTACACTAACAGAACTCACAATATCTAGAGAGCAATGGTAATTAAGCCAAATTGTATTGCTGAAAAGACTGATAAATAGACCAATGGAACATAACAGAGAATGCGTACATAGACCTACATGTATATATAGCCCTATTTACAACAAGACAACAAGTTAATTCAAACAAGAAAGAATTGTCCTTTAGATAAAAGTGACTGGTAGAAAAAAAAAACTGCCAGCTTTCCAAACTTCTCAAATTCTTAACCATTATTATGAGGTGGAGGACAGAAATTATTTTTGCCTATTGAGAAAAGCAATACAACAAATAAATATAAATGAAAAATATGTATTTTAGAAAGCTATATAAAGGATGGTTTTCCTGTTTCACAATAAGCAAAAATTAATGACTCATGGTTATAAAGGCACTAATCATATGGTAAACACAAATGGAATTGTACTTAATTAGAATTCTGAATTTCTGTTCATTGATTGATGCCATTTATAAAGAAAAAATGAGGCCACAATATTTATCATAATATTGGAAGAATTGCACCTTCATTTCTGTTTTAATTATTGGGTCAGTAATATTCATCATGTTATTTTATAGATTTCAATATACTAATATTGCTTGATATACAAAAATTTTGCTCATGCACAGATTCTATTTATGACCTCTTCTTTCATTATCTAGAGTCAATTATATCCATAAATTACTTCTGGGCATTGTCTATTATAGTTGCCAAGGACAGTGCTCACATGGATTATCCCTAAGGCCATCTGGAACTGAATATAGAGGCACTTTTTATAAAACAGGATTATTCCTTCCTGACCACCAGTATTTCAAATAAATCTGCCCATTTGTGCTTGGCTGTACTTGAAAAAGATTGGACATTTCCAGAGATCCTGACTTGCCTATCTGGCAAAAGAAGACAAAATTATCTTGTATTTTTGTTATTAATTTCATTTTTCCCTGCTCCTTTACCTCACTCCATGAATCACCCACACATCTTTCTTTCATCTATTCTCTTATTTGTTGAGAAACACTGCTAGTAGAAATAAAATAGAAAATATAGATAAGTAATGTATTCACATAATGATACCAACGTCTTTTTTAAAAATTTATTGTATTAAAATATTTCCTTCCAGTCCAGAGATAAGGAAATATTCTAAATTTTTCAAAAAATCTTTCAATACTTTTATACTGATTTATATTGTCATATTACTTGGAACAATGCAAAAAGTAATAATAAATGAAAAATGATAGGTTTTTCTTTTCCTTTTTCATTTGCTTGGAATTAGTCTGAATAGACTTTGTATTAAGCAATTTTTTTGAGATAATAACTTACAGAATGAAAGGGCAAAGCTTATGAGAGCTAATTATGTGTATTTAGCTAACCATTTTTAATCAAGTCAACCATACGTTAACAGTTATGAAAAAGAATATTACCAAGGAATTAGTTGTGAGAGAATCAACCATTAATTCTCCATCATGTACAATGCATATACTTTTGAATGTACAGAACACTATTTATGTCACAGATAATTGAAATTCTTATATGTGTTCAGGTTTATGGGAAAACATAGAATTATGTACTCATAACAGAAGGCTCAACATACTTTATTTTAGTCATTTGAAGTAATTAAATAATAAATACTGACTCCTACAAATAATGCATTCTTATAAGTTCAAGCAAAGCTATTATAACTATTATTCCTATTTTCTAGAATCATCAAGATTTATTGTAGTGAAATTAATTAATTCATGAATCAGTCAATTCATTCATGACATTTTTACTAAGGTATCATTCATTGGTAAATTCTTGGCCCTAAAATATTCAAATGTATAATAATAGGAAGAAATGCTTATAGTTTGAAAATCAGAGAGTAAAAATGGAAACAAAACGTCTAGCAAAATTACATCTCCTCCAATAACTGTCCCTAAAGAATATGTTTTAAGAATTGTTTTATTGTTTCTATAGATCTTCTAATTGAAATTTTTTGCAAATCTTACATTAATAAAATAGTTGTTATTGGAGATATTTCTTTGAGAAATTTTTCTGTGATTTTCAATTATTCCATGAATTAAATCTAAGATGATCATAAGTATTTTATAAAAAAATTTGGGGATGTTCTTAGATATGTTCCCAAGTTATACCTAATTAAATATTCATGAGCTATTTTGTAAAATATATTGTAAATGAAGCACTAACAGATATCATAAAATTAGTCTTAATAACTAAGGTCTTTAAGGGAGTTTATTTTTTAAATTATTTATGAGTTGGATCTTAGTTTCTTGTCAGAATTATGTCAGATACTGATGGTAATCAGTGTAAGAAGTAAAAGGGAAACATGAGTGAAGTTTCAAAAGACTGGAAAGCAGAGAGAAAAAGAGGAAGAAGATGGGAGATAGGGAAGAGGAGAAGGTCACCGTAGAATCCCAAAATAAGGATGATGGAATGTACTAAGGTTGTAATTTGGAACTGACTTCTCAGAAATGATACCATATTTCTCCACTTATCTTTAATGTAATGTGTGACTGTGATAAAATAGAGGACAACCTTGGGAGAGCAGAGGCTCTGGAACACAGTGACTGGGTAGACTCCCTCAGTACTTCACAGCTGGGATGTAACCAAAACAATGAACCATCAGCCTGAGCAAGAGGCACTGGAGTGTGGGAAACAGTGTAGTCAGAAGGATGAGGGGTATGGGAGGAGGAAATCACCATGAGGCTTTGAGGCATCTGAGAAGAAATGTGGCTTTGAAGGCATACTTGCCACTTACATGGTCATTGCCTATTATGTTTCCTATATCTTCCATTGGCCCAGTATTTTTCTCTTTGTAAATTTGTGTATATTACTTCTCAATTTGTATTTACAATTAGAATTATAGTATACAATTTATTTTAAAAAAATACAGGTTTTAAATAAATAAAATCTCATGCTAATATCATTCTCTTGGTTGATTATAGTATCTATACCAAGGAAGGATCATAACTAAACCACAAGGGACTAAGTAAAATATTTTAGAGAATGTGAGAGAGAGAGTGAGTGAGAGAGAGTTGAATTAAATGTGAAAATTTAAAAAAAATACTATGTGTTAATTGCTAAGAAGAGTTAGATGTAGCTAATAATTGCAGAGAGAGGAATTCTCAAAGGTGATTTTCCAAATGAAATGAGTAACAAAAGAGATAATGGTGAAGGAAGATAAAAATAATTTTTCAACCCAAATGGCATATAAGAGATTACAATTGCATATAAATTAAGAGAGGATCTGATAAATTAGTAGCCTTCCATTATTTAGCAAATTCTGTTTGGTCAGGAACTAATGATAAATGTTAACATTTAGATAATATTTTTGAAGAGTCTGGTGTATAGAAATTAGCTATATTAGTTCAATAAATCCTCCAGGTAAATCTTTAATTTCCAATGTACTTCTTTTCCAGCTATTAAAGTGATAAAAATTTATGCAAACATTGGTATGAGTTCTTTTATGTTACATTTTACTGCTAACATTCACATGAAATTAAGGTAAACGGAAAGGATATTAAAGTAGGATGAGGAAATATTATGTTATGTTCTACTACCAACCAATACAGAGAAGGAAATTGATAAACATGAGTTTATAGATGTACATATGCTAATTTTTTTCCTCCTCTTCATTTTCCATGTTTATTTTTAGGGATTATTTGTCTTCAGTTCTCCACATCCAGAGCAAATTACCCTAAAAATGCCCAACTCTACCATGGTGACTGAATTCCTCCTTACAAGATT
>JAQZBX010016603.1:0-36331 GCA_029593785.1 Cabassous unicinctus | reverse complement strand
GCTGTGCCTGGAATCTCAGTGGAGCTGCAACTCCTACCCTACAGCTCAATGGACTCATCCAAGTAACCTGGCGAGGAGACGACGATGGGCAACAGCCATCCCAGGGAATGGAGAGGGCCTGCAGCTGAAGGCAAGATAATCCCATCCACTATATCCATGGAATATAAGCCCTCTCTCACTTGGAGGTGGAGTGGACATCTACTCACTTTAATTTTATTTTTTCTTCTTTTTTCAATTTTCTTTGCATATAAGGACTTTAACAATATTGGTTTAAGAAATACTATCATTAAGTTTTGACATACCTTAACTAATAGCATCTTCAGTCATACTATTTATAAATGTTTTCATACCTCAGTACAAAGTATTGGTAGCAGAACTTGGCTTTTTTGGTGGGGTATTTTTCCATGCCCACCAGTCTACATGTATTTATAAGTGGTATATCTTCTTGTTGAATTGACCTTTTTATTAATGTACAGTATCCTCTTTCCCTGTTGAAACAGATTTTTAAATAAAATTTTATTGAAGTATATCATTCATATATGTACATACATACAAAATAAGTGTATAGTAAAAGTTGTGAACTTACAACACAAACATGAGTATCATTCTAGAGTATTCCCATATATCAATCATATTACCAACACCTTGCATTGTTGTGAAATATATTTTCAATCTATGTCAGAGCATCCTCAAAACATTACTACTAACCATAGCCTATCACTTCCATTTGTTGTATTTTCACCAATTCCACTTATTATTAACACACGGTATTAGTATTATATATTTGTTATTGTTCATGAGAGAACATTCTCATATTTGGGCTGTTAACTACAGCACATCTTCCACAAATGGAATCCCTATGTCATACAGTCCAATGCTTTGTATAATCCCTTCAAATTTATATTCAGTGGCTCTGATTTTCTTCAGAGTTGTGCTGTCATCACCTCAGGCAATTTTAGAAAGTATTCATTACTCCAAAAGGTAAACTCCCATACTTCCTTATATCCCTAATTTTAGTCCTTTAGAAATTATATAGGACTTCTGGGAAAATGGTGCCAAAGTAGGTAAGCAGAGCCTGACCCTCTTATAAAGAAATCAGAGAGAAGTCAGGGACCTATCTAAAGGAGATGCTTTGGATATATATATAGAATGGGAGCAAGCTCTGAGACATCTAGGAGGGTACTGGAAAGACAATGAAGCCCAAGGAAAACCATGAGTTGCTTGCCCTTATGGCTGGAAATGACACATATACCCCCCACACATGGCAAGTAGCCTTGATGCCCGTGACTACTGCTGCCAAGTGACTGGGAGGAGGCATTCCCTGGGAGGAAGGGGGTCGGGCAGTGGGTGGAAAGTGGCATCTTTGTGGTGCGTTTGGCCAGCTGAATCCCTTTTGAATCTCATAAGGGAATTTGACTCATTGGTGAGATGGAGGGGGGAGCCACTCAGGCAGGCTGTCATGCCCAGCTGCCAAGAAAGGGAATGCAACTAGATTAGAGAGGGGGTGAGGAGAGGCACCTGCTAAATGCCTGTACTCACCATGCTTTTAGACCTGCTAAAAGTCTAAAATGCCTGGGGGAAAGTGGGCAAATAGATCTCTGAAGACTACTTAAACTAAGGGGATAATTTAGCCCAGTGGAAGAATTCCTTCCTTGCATATATGAGGTCCTTGGTTCAATTCCCAGGTCAATCAAGAAAGTAATCCACCTGGTTATCAGGTAGCCAGTTGATACCTAATGACAGGGAAAATATAGACATTCTTTTAGTTTTAGTCTTTCTTGGATAAGTTATTTTATTTTAAAAGATTCCTTTTTTTTAAAATTTAATCACTAAAACCTGATAAATCACCTGCAGTGGAGGAAACATTACCTAAATCATTCTATGATGCCAACATCACCCTAATAACAAAGCCAAACAAGGGCATAATGGCAAAGGAAAACTAGATACAACTCTCTCTAATGAACCAAGATGCTAAAATTCTAAACAAAATACTTTTAATTGTATTCACCAAAACATCAAATGAATTATACAACATGACCAAGTGGGTTTTATCCCTTGGATATAAAAGGCATCCAAACTGGAAAGGAAGAAGTAAAAATTTCACTATTTGCAGATGACATGATCCTATACCTGGAAAGTCCTGAGCAACCTACAACAAAGATTCTAGAGCTTATAATTGAGTTCAAGAAAGTGGAAGGTTATAAAATTAATGTGCAAAAATCAGTACCATTTCTGTACACCAATAATGAGCAATCTCAAGAGGAAATCAAGAAAAAAACCCCTTTTACAACAGCAAATAGAAGAATCACATACCTAGGAATAAATTTAACTAAAGTTGTAAATGACTTGTATGCTGAAAAATACAGAACACTTTTAAAGGAAATCAAAGAATACATAAATAAATGAAAGAATATAAATATAAGAGCCAAGACCATAAAGATATTGGAAGATAATGTAAGGAAGCATCTAAAAGATATTGTATTAGGAAATGGTTTGTTGAAATTTACACCCAAAGCATGAGCAATGAAAGAAATAAAATGTTAAATGGGGCCTCCTCAAAATTAAAAAACTTTTAAACCTCAAAGAATGCTCTCCTTTTCAAAGTGTTGGGAGTATGCTGATATATGGGAAAAGTACAACTGATTTAACTTATAGATGATAGTTAACAGTAATATTGTATTATATTTACAGCAATGGCATAAAAAGATATTGCATCAATTCTGAGGGACAACAAAAGAGTGTATGGGATTTTTTTTTTAAATGAAAACATTCTAAAATTGACTGAGGTGATGATAACACAACTCTGTGATGAATATGAAAGCCACAGAGTATACCCTTTGAATGGAATGTAGAAACCATGGGACTGTATAAAACAATAAATTGTATGGCGATAGATGGACTGTGGTTAACAGAAATATTATGAGAATGTTCTCTCATGAGATATAACAAGAATATAATACTAATACAGGGTATTAATATCTGGGTGGTTTGGAGGAAAAACACCAAATGTAAGATATTGTTTATAGTTCACAATAATATTTTGATGATGTTCTTTCATAGTTTTTAAGAATGGTTTCCAAACAATTCAAGGTGTTTTTAGTGGAATGATGTATGGGAGCCCTGTATGTTGATATGCATGTGTGCTTTGTAAATTCACAAATTTGCTGTATTTATTGCTTATGTAAGGTCATGTATGTATGATATAAAATAGAATAAAATAATGATATTTTCAGATTGTCAGTGCCATTCTAGTCTCCAGTCTCTAAGACCATTCCTCTGAAATTGTCTACCTAATCAGAATAAGATGAGGCACATTTATAGTAAGGTACATGATACCATCAGCACAAATGTATATATTTTTTGTCAGTACTTGACCTACAGAGGAATCCAACTGTACAATGCTGGCAGTTCATTATAAGGAGCAAGGTGAATGGCTAAGCAATAATGAAAATTGTAATTGAAAATTTTACTTTATGCTACCACAACATTTGAATATAATTAACACCACTGCATTATATATGTGAATGTGGTTAAAAGGGGAAATTTTAAATTGAACATATGTTAGTAGAAGAAAAATACAAAAAAAGAAAACTACATAAACAGTGAATGCTATGTAAAATAAGGACTGTACTCAATAATACAATTAAAATAATATTTTCTCATCAATTATAACAAAGGTAGCACATTAATGTGGTATTGAAAATGGGGGGTTATATGGAAATTCTGTGTGTTTTGCATGATTTTTACAAAAACTCACAACTTCTTTAACAAAAAAAATTAAAATAAATTCACAATGCAAAGTATTATTCAAATAACCAAACTATCCAACCAACCAAACAAACAAAAAAACACGAGGAGAATGATACAATAAAAAGTGGTAAGAAATTCTCTATAAATTAGCAGTGATATTCCACATTGAAGATTGTCCTGACTGGCTTCCTATTTTCAACTTTTGTTTCTGCTTATTTCATCATAAGATTTGATTGGGAATTTGTGTCTGCTTTCAGGGAAAATTAATCTTTTATCCCTTCCTTCAAGGAAAGAAGAGGATAAGAAAAAGATGTTTAATCAGGGATCAAATAACAATAAACCTACCTGGAGATTTCTTCTCATAATATCATGATTCCCTGAAAACGTACCTAAATGCATTTTAATACATGTTGAAATTCAAATTTAGAATATGTCTAATGTCTTCTCTGAGTAAGAACATCTAATGTGAATGGAAAAATTCAAAATAATTTAATGAATCACAAATGATTAATAGAAAGGGAATTGCTTAATAACATTTGTGTAAGCAAATGCACATATATGCATATGTATTTATATATCATTTTACAAATAAAAAAAATAAAAAATAAAAAGAATATTTGGGAATAAACTATAGAAAGTGGCAAAATGAATTTTGGATGATTATCACCCTGTACTAATGTGGAACAGCTTTTTAGATGTGAAGACAACTTCTACATAAAATTTGCATAGCAATAATGAAAAAGAAAAAATTATAGCCACATTTCCAGCACATCATTTTGCCAGATGTCAAACACCTGAATGTTGGAAACATCTACATGGCCAATGTTCTCTCTACATCATCAAAAGTATACTGGTGTATAGGCAGAGCTTGAATGATAATGATTTATTATCCACATTATTTAATTCTCATCAACCTACTTGTGCATTTCAATTAGTATTTTTAATCTTATTTACAACATTATTGTACGCATAACGGCTCTTTCTCACTAAACTGCAAATAGAAGATATAAATTATTTTCCTAATTATTTTCTTAATTATCAGTCATTGACAAAAATTCTAATGTTCTTTGTATGTATTTCCCGTAGTGTTGGTCATGTAACACAGCCAGATTGGCTTCCCAAATCCAGTTTACAGACTTCCATTCCATTTCAAGGACCATAACACCAAGACAATTCATGAAACTCAAAAATTTGGCTTTTTTTTAAAAATGCAACTCCATTCCTTGATTATATGCATGCAGAAAATTCAGGGAGGTGATCCATATCATTCGGGGAAAGGGAACATGACATAAGAAGAAAACTCTATGAATAAAGAATACATTTGAAAATTAACCTTAAAAAGAATTCCCTGAATTTTCAAATTTATATTCATTTATATATAAATATTATAATTAACAATAATAGAACATTTTGAATACAATTAAGTGCTGGGAAGGCAAGATAGTGTCAGTTTAAGGGGATGCTTGCAACATCTCTCACAAAAGACAGCTGAATTGGGACAGGATCCTGCCCAAGTGAGCTGTACTGGGAACCCATGGAGCTGGAGCCTTTGGGGCATTGATCTGGAGGGAGCTGCACAGGGAGATAGATTGCTCAAGATAAAACTGGAACATAGAAAACAGCAAGGAAGTAGAACAAGAAAAAAGTGTCAAAGAAAAAATTTAACACATGCACAAAACAAGCAGCTAAACAAAACTCTAGAGCAGAGAGAGAAGCTAATCAACTGAATAAACCCATCAAGATAAAAAAGGTGACTAGAGAAAATTACAAACCATTCTAAGAAAGAGGAAGACATGGACGAGTCCAATGAATAACCTGAAAATCAGAAAGAGATGCAGAACATTGAACAACTAATCAGAGCCAACCAAACAAATATCATGGACCAATTTAATGAAGTGAAGGAAGAGATTAAAGATATTAAGAAGACACTGAGAGAACATACTGAAGAAATTGTAAACATACATACAAAGATAACGGACATGATGGTGATGAATGGCATATTCCAAGAAATCACTGGAATCACATAACAGCAGATTTGAACAGGCAGAAGAACGAATTACTGATATGGAAGATAGTACATCTGAAATCAAACAGATAATAGAACAGATAGATACAAAGCTAGAAAAAATCCAGCAGGGACTCAGGGATTTAAATGACAACACAAAATGCACAAACATATGCATTATAGGCATCCCAGAAGGAGAAGAGAAGGGAATGGGACTGGAAGGAGTGGAGAAGGAAATAATGGCTGAAAACTTCCCAACCCTATTGAGGTAGATGGAAGTACATGTCCAGGAAGCACTGTGCACCCCAATCAGTATAAATCCTAACAGACCTACTCCAAAGACATATACTTGTCAAAATGTCTAATGCTCAAGACAAAGAGAAAATACACAAGGCAGGAAGAGAAAATAGAACCATCACATACAAGGGAAGCTCAGTAAGATTAAGTCCTGATTTCTAATCTGAAATCATTCAGGCAGGAAGACAGTGGTATAACATAGTCAAGGTACTCAAAGAGAAAAACTTCAAGCCATGAAATCTATCCAGAAAAGCTGGCATTCAAAAGTGATGGAGAGTTCAAAAGATTCACAGATAAACAAATTTTAAGAGAGTATGCCAATAAGAAACTGCCCTTCAAGAAATACTAAAGGAAGTTCTACAGTTTGAAAGGAAAAAACAGGGGAGACAGAGTTGGAGGAGAGTGTAAGAACAACTAAAAACAAAAAGAGAATTAAAAACAAGATTTGATATTTGTCAAAAAAACCCAAAGAAAATATGGCTGATGTAAGAAATTCCTTGAGAGTAATAACATTGAATGTTAATGGATTAAACTCACCAGTCAAGAGACACAGATAGGCAGAATGAATAAGGAAATATAACCCAACTATATGTTGTCTACAAAAAATCCAGCTTAGACCCAGGGATTCAAGGAGGCTGAAAGTGAATGGCTGGAAAACAATTTTACAAGTGAAAATAACCAAAAAATATGTGGGAGTACCTATACTAATATTGGACAAAATAGACTTTAAATGCAAAACTATTGAAAGAGACAACATTGGACACTATATACTAGAAAAAGCGGTAAACTTTCAAGAAGTATGAACAATCATAAACATTTATGCACCTAATCAAGGTGCCTCAAAATATATGAGGGATACACTGGAAACAGTAAGTGGAAACATAAATACCTCTAGAATTATAGTGGGGGGATTTAATACACCATTATCACCATTAGGCAAAAATCTCCACAGAGAATCAATAAAGAAACAAAGACTCTGAGTAATACATTACAGGATCTGGCCCTAATAAATATATACAGAAAGCTACACCCAAATATAGTGGGATATACATTCTTCTCATGGGCACATGGATCATACTCCAAGATAGACCACATGCTAGGCCACAGATCAACTCTCAGTGAATTCAGAAAGATTGAGATTATACAGTGAAATTACTCTGACCACAATGGAATGAAATGGGAAATCACTAATAGCCTGAGAACACACAGGCTATCTTTGAGGCACAAAGATACGGATGTTAAACAACACACCCTTAGACAAACAGTGGGTCAAGGAAGAAATCTCAAAAGAAATCAGTAACTATCTTGAAATGAATAAAAATGACAACACAAACTATCAAAACCTATGAGATGCACCTAATCTGTACTGAGAGGGAAACTCATAGCCATAAATCATATATGTCAAAAAAGAAGAAAGAGCTAAAATTGAAGACCTACTGCACAACTGGAGGAATTGGAAAAACAACAACAAACTAACCCCAAAGGAAGGAGAAAGAAAGAAATAACAAAGATTGGAGCAGAACAAATTGGAATAGAAAAGAAAGTACTAGAAAAAAATAAACAAAACCAAAATCTTGTTCTTCAAGATTATCAATAAAATTGGCCAACCCTTAGCCAGACTAACAAAGAAAAAGAGAAAGCAGATGCAAATACACAAAATAAATGAGGAAGGTTATATCACCTGTGACCCCATAGATATAAAGGGTATCACAAGAGGATACTTTGAAAAATTGCATGCCAACATGAATGATAATTTAGAGGAAATGGACAAATTCCTAGAAATTAAAAAACACAGCCTACATTAACAAAAGAAGAAATAGATTAACAAAACAGTCCAATTACAAGTAGGGAGATAGACTCATTGATGAAAAACTTCCCAACTGAGAAGAGCCCAGTAACAGACAGCTTCACAGCTAAATTCAAACAAACATTCCGGAAAGAGCTAACGCCAATCCTGCTTAAGCTCTTCCAAAAAATCAAAGTGGAAGGAATATTGGCTAACTCATTCTCTCATGCCAACATTTTCCATATACCAAAACCAAAGATGCCACAAGAAAGGAAAATTAGAGACCAATCCATCTAATTAACTTAGATGCTAAAATCCTCAACAAAATACTTGTTAATCGCTTTCTCAAAATATCGAATAAATTATACGTCATGACCAAGTGGGTTTCATCCCTGGAGTGCAACGATAGTTCAGTATAAGAATATCAATCAGTGTAATACACCACAAAAAGAGATTGAAAGAAAAAAATCACGTGATCATCTCTATAGATGCAGAAAAAAGCATTTGACAAAATACAGTACACTTTTCTGATAAAAACACCGTAAAAGATCGGAATCGAAGGAAACTTTCTGAACATAATAAGGGGTATATATGAAAAACCCACAGCTAACATCATCTTCAATGGTGAAATACTAAAATCTTTCCCTCTGAGATCGGGAACAAGACAAGGATGCCCACTATCATCACTGCTTTTTAACATTGTCTTAGAAATACTTGCTCGAGCACTCAGGAAAGAAAAAGATATAATAGGCATCCAAGTTGAAAAGGAAGAAGTAAAATTACATCATTTGCAGATGACATGATCCTATACATAGAAAGCCCTGAGAAATCTACAACAGTGCTTCTAGAACTTTTAAAGGAGTCTAGTAAAGTCACAAGCTATAAGATCAATGCTCAAAAATGAGTAGCATTCCTGTACAATTATGAACAATCTGAGGAAGAAATCAAGAAAAAAACACCATTTACAATAGTAAGCAAAAGTACCAAATACCTTGGAATAAAATAAACTAAAGATGTAAAGGACTTATTTACAGAAAACTACACATCACTGTTAACAGAACTCAAAGAAGACTTAAATAAATGGAAGAATATTCCCTGTTCATGGATAGGAAGACTAAACATCTTTAAGATGTCTATTCTACCCAAACTCATCTACAAATTTAATGCAATCTCAATAAAAATCAACACTGTAGTTTTCAATGAATTGGAAAAACTAACTACAAAATTTATTTGGAAGGGTAAGAGGCCCTGAATCCACAAAGACATATTGAAACAGGAAAATGAAGTTGGCAATATCACACTACTTTACCTTAAAGCATACTGCAAAGCTACAGTGGTCAAAACTATATGGTATTGGCACAAGGATAGACATACTGACCAATGGAAATGAAATGAGAGTTCTGATATAGATCCACACATATACAGTCATCTGTTATTCAACAAGGCCACCAAGCCAATCAGTTGGGAGAAAATGGCCTCTTCAACAAATGGTGCTTGGAAAACTGGATATCCATATCCAAAAGAATGAGAGAGGAACACCATTTCACAACTTTTACAAAAATCAACTCAAGAAGGATAAAAGATCTAAATATAAGAGCCAAGACCATAAATACCTTGGAAGATAATGTATGGAAGCATCTACAGGACCTTGTAATAGGAAATGGTTTCATGAACTTCACACCCAAAGCAGAAGCAGCAAAAGGAAAAATAGATAAATGGGATCTCCTCAAAATTAAAAATTTTGAAAGTAAAAATGAAGCCTACCCAATGCGAGAAAATATTTGGCAACCATATATCTGATAGGACTCTTAATATCCTGCATATATGAAGTAATCCTATACCTCAAAAATAAAAAGGCAAACAACCCATTTAAAAAATGGGCAAGTGACCTGAAATGACACTTCTCCAAGGAAGAAATACAAATGGCTAAAAAGCATGTGAAAAGATGCTCGACATCACTAACAATTAAGGAAATGCAAACCAAAACTACAGTGAGATACCATCTTATACCCATTATAATAGCAGTTTTAAAAACAGCAGACTATAAGTGTTGGAGAGGATGTGGAGGAATGGGAACCCTCATCCACTGCTGGTGGGATTGTGGAATGGTACAACCACTATGGAGGACTGTTTGGTGGTTCCTCAAAAAACTAACTATAGATCTTCCATATGATCCAGCAATTCCAATGCTGGGTATACACCCTGAATAATTGAAAGCAAAGACATGAACAGATATATGGACACCAATGTTCATGGCAGCATTGTTCACTATTGCCAAAAGTTGGAAGAAACTCAGGTACCCATCAAAAGATGAATGGATAAACAAAATGTGGTACACACATACATTGGAATATTACTCAGCTGTAAGAAGGAATATAGTACTGACACATGGGATAACATGGATGAATCTTGAAGACCATATGTTGAGTGAAGCAAGCCAGGCATTGAAGGATGAACAGTACATGACCTCACTGATATGAATTAAGGAAATTGAGCAGTCTCAGAGAGCTATTGTCTGTAAGGTAGGTTTACAAGAAATAGATAGAGAAGAAAGTTTGTGAGCCATCACCCATATGGACGTAATCTATGGTAAAGTAGTAGAGTGTAGTTGCATATTGAGGTATAGGACAGGAGTGTAGTGATATTGTATTGGTTGGTGCAGGTTGACACGTGGGTAGATTGGGAAGGGTGGATTAGAAGGTCCAGGATACTGGGGTGAGGGTTAGGAGGACCAGGTAAACATTGGGAATTTTTGGGTATGAGGTTCGCAGTACAGAGGAGGGAATGCTCTTATGACAATATGACAAGAAAGTTATTGATTTAGGGTGTTTTGGGGGGGGCATTCAGGACAGGGTGCATCTGGAGCAGGTTTCTAGGGTGTGTATGAGTGCTCATTCTGTCATAATATGTTGTATCAGTGGGTTAAGACCCACATAATGACGGGGAAGGAGTTAGAATCCAATCTTCAGGAGGGCTTATTTGTTCAGAAATAGAGAGCCAGGAGTCTCTCAAGAGCAAGGGTCGTTCCTAATAGGGGAGGACAAACCAGTGTGTCAAGACTTCTTGTTGCATGTAACAATGAATCTTGTCATCCAATGAATCAATCCAGGGTGGTGGCGTGGGCCCCAGGTGAATGGGGTGGGAATAATAGAATAGATCAAACAAATGGTATTTAGTGGTCAGTGGAAATGTTCTTCTTTACCATACAGTGATGGGCTCAGGACAAGGTAAGTATCAAAATTTATAAAAATGTAAACCATAGTGTAAACCTTTGACAATGTTTAGTAGGTATGTTTCACTGTTTGTATATCAGTTATAACAGTGCTACCATCCACATATAAAAAGGTATTAAAATTTGGGGGAGAAAAGGGAGAAGATGTTCAGTATATGAGTCTCCTGTATTCTGTGTGTGACTTTGTTCTGACATAAAACTTCTTTGAAAAAATGAAAAATAGTGAGACACTGGGGAATGAGAGGGGGGAGGTGCCATGTTACAGACAGGACACCAGATATATTGCAGTGATGATCGGCAAAAGTTAAAAATATATATATTTTTTCATTTTTTAAATATCCTAATCTTTTAATTTTTAGTTTAGTTTTTTAAAAAAAATTTATGTATTTTTCTTCTACATTTAAATTTATAGTTATTAATTCATTTTCCTATTAATTGTATTCAGCTCTTGTAATGGCTTCATCTTTGAAGATGCTATGGATCACAAAGGGGTTACAACTGTGACAGGGGAGGTTAATTGGTGTGGGGTGTCAGGGATGGGGTATGCATGAGAGGTAGATCACACCAGCATAAATATAAGGCATATAAAATTGTTCAAATGTTCACGGCATTGTCACAGTGGGTGAAGAATCACTCAATAAATGATGGAATACTGAATTTCCATCCTGGAGAGCTCTGCCACATTCTCTAAGGGAAAAGAATCACTCCCCCAAATGCAGAGGCATTGACTGGCGAAGGAGGATGATCCACTGATGGGCCCTTGATATTGATGACTAGCCTTATGAATCTTGGCTCTTGAAACTGAAACTTATCCTATTGTTATGGGGTGCCCAAGGGTTGACTCCTAAGAGCCTCCTTGATGCTCATATGTGACCTCTTTCTAAGCCAAACTCAGCATCTGAATTCATTCACTTCCTCCCAGCATTTGACATGACTCCTGGGGATGAGCCTCCCTGGCACCAAGGGATTGCTACCAAGGGCCAATGGCAATGTGATTGGGCAAAGACCTTGAATAAAAGGGGAAAAACATAAAGACAAATGAGTTTATATGGCTAAAAGACTTCAAAATGAGTCTGGAGTTCATCCCAGACATTACACTTACACACATCTCGGTAGGATCTCACAGAATTTCAAAGTGGTTATCATCCCAAATAGTGGGGCTCCTGAGGGATCTGGAGACACCCAGGTCCTATGTCAGGGCAGATAGCTCCAGAATTTTGTGCCTTGCAAGTGGGCTCTACTTTGGGGTTTGTGCTCCTGAGAGTGACAGAGTTGTACTCATCTATGTCTTCCCTGCACTTGGCTCATCTTTCCCTTCTATTCAAATCTATACTTGGTGCTGGAGTATGTAGGTATACATCCAGAGTCTTGAGTCTTTCGGCTCTCCATGTGCCAGATGGGCCTGGAACCTTA
Organism: Cabassous unicinctus; assembly: GCA_029593785.1. Taxonomy (NCBI): domain Eukaryota; kingdom Metazoa; phylum Chordata; class Mammalia; order Cingulata; family Chlamyphoridae; genus Cabassous; species Cabassous unicinctus. The sequence goes on along the minus strand of JAQZBX010016603.1, from coordinate 23,848 downwards.
GTGGATCAGCAAATCCTACTGTACAGCTCACTGGACTCTCCCAGAACAACTGGCGGGGAGATGATGGACAGTGGGCATCCCAGGGAATGGAGAGAGTCTGAAGCTGCAGGCAGGATAATCCCATCCATCTTCCCCATGGGATATAAGTCCCCTCTCAATTAGAGGTGGAGTGGACATCACCATCCCAGACTCCTCAGGATGGGGGGAAGTGCTATGGACCAGAGTGGACTAACTGGTATTCTACTATAGATATATTGTGATTCAAGCAATGGAAGAAATTACAAAGTTGATGTAGAGTCAGTGGCCCCTGGATGCTCTGGTGGCAGGTAGAGGGAAAAGCAGTTGTAATACAGGAGCTTTTTTGGAACTTGGAAATTATCCTGAGTGACATTGCAATGACAGATATAGACCATTTTATATCATCATATAACCTGCAGAACTGTTTGGGAGAGAGTGTGGTCTACAATGTGAACTATGGTCCACGCTTAATGGCAAAGCCCAAGGATGTGTTTATCAATTGAAATTAATGTGACATGCTAATGAAGGATGCTTATGTGGGAGGTTGCTGTAGGTGTGGGAGGTGGGGTGTATGGGAATCCCTATATTTTTTGTGTAACATTTATGTAAGCAAAGTACCTTTTTTTAAAAAAAAATTGAAAACGTAGAACACTTTCTCTTTTGAAATCATATATTTTCAAAAGTGAATAATATGTATCTTTAATGTCATCAATATTGAAAAGTAATTGGAAAAATAAAAACTCTTAAAAATCAGCTTTGATACATAAGAGCAAATATAGTCAATGTATATTCAACAGTATATATTGTTATTCATTATTTAATTATTGTTTGAGTAATAATATTTTATGATTATCCTTGCACAGTCTGTTGAGAAATTTTAAATGATTATGATCATCCTTAAATATATCCTTCTAAATGCATGTTTTCTTTTTTCCCCTAGTATCTAAGATATTTGTGCATTTCTTAGAATAAATGCTAAATATGAAAATTCAGAGGAACATTCAGAATTCATTCTTTGGAGTTTATGACAACACACAAATATTTTGTTTTGTGCTCTTATTTCATTATGTGGCCTGCTTGGTGGGAAACTTTTTATCCTTGTCTCCATTCAATGCAGCTTTCTGTTTCAGCAACTCATATACTATTTCCCCATCCTTTTATCCTCTATTGACATCTGCTATATCTCTGGTGTTCCACCCAAAATAATTGGGGACTTGGTAATGGGTACAAAATCCATCTCCTATGGTTATTGGCTGTTTCAGATCATTTCTGTGCACTTATTTGGAATGGCCAATTCAAATCTCTCCTCTACATGATTATCATGAATAATACAAGATGCAATCTCTTAGCTTTAGCTGCTTGGGCTGAGAGGGCTGTCCATTCTTGTTCCCAATTTTCTGTCATAATCTGGTTTCCCATTTTTGGGCCCAGTGAAATAGATGACTACTATTGTGATATTTTCCCTTTATTGAAATTTGCCTGTACTGATACCTATATAACTGGTGTCACTGTGGTTGCCATTTCAGGAATGTTTGCTTTAGTAACCTTTGACATCTTGTTTAGTTCTTATGTCATTATATTATTCACCTTAAGAATATATTCCACTGAGGCAATTGGCAAAGCTCTGTCTAACTGTGGGAGTCAAATCCCTGTGGTAGTCTTATTTTTGGACCTTCAATCTTTGACCACCTTAGACCTCCTACCACTTTCCCTGAGGGTAAAATATTTGCACTATTTTACACCATCATTGCACCTACATTCAGTTATAGAATCTATAATTTGAGAAATACAGAGATGTAAAACATCATGAAAAAGGTATGGTGTCAAAAGATATTATCAGAGGAAAAATGCAATTTATTTTCCATACTCACTATGCTAAACAGGTTTATGCAAGAGTAAAAGTAGAAAAAGTAGAATTGGAATTAGAAAGCTCTATTAGGTGTTAGATCATTGTAATCAAGTTCCTCATTTCATAAATTTCAGAAAACCTGAGGTGGTGATTTATCACTCATATGACAACTTCACATGTGGGTATTTGCTTGTATAGGGGCATTTCTGTATTAAAAATATTCTGAACTATAGAATGTGTCACTGTTATATTGAATAGTCACTTCTGAGGCTGAAGGTGTATTTTAAAGATAATTTGGTTCTATTCATTAAAGATGGCAAGCAGACAATTTATTGACATTCTGTAGAAATAGAGGGGATTAAAAGTGGTTTATATATGCATATAATTGAGGTTTATTTGTTGAAAGAGTATTCAATTAAATTTCATATGAACACTCTGAAATAAATATTTAATAGTTTACATAGTAGAATATGACTTTAAATTGTGATTAAAAAGAAATGGCCATAATATTCCTCTGAGTGCTCAAGATCCCACGTCCCACCCCAAACCCCAACAGGGTGTATTAAAAGCAGGAGGAAATAATTGTATGAAGGGCATATTGGCAGTTGATATTTCAGTTGTGGTTTTAACTATATCACATTTGTTCAGAATGTGGAAAGGCAGGGCGAAAAAATTAATCTTATCCCTTCCAGTAAGTGAATGGCTATAAATCTCTGCATTAGGGAAAAAATAGCTATTTTCAACTTTTCCTGATATATTGATATGATAAATTATTTCAATCACCTTCAAGTGACATGAATCACTTGAATATGGACAAGGGAAATGATGTTAAAAGAAAGAATTTTTCCTTTAACATATTTATTTTGTATATATTTCCTTTACTTTTGAGAGAAAAGAAATAATTTTATACATGGCAATAAAATATTTTTAAAAACCACAGAAGATTTGTTTATATTGTGAAGTAAAAATTTCTGAGACTAAAAAGGATGAAAATAAATAGGATCTATGAAATGGAATAGACAACCATAAGAAAATGGGGAGCTGTAATTTTAATAAAGGAGATATTTGAAAAACATAAAGATAATTTTAAAAATCATTTTAACAGCAACATAAAATGAAGGAAAATGAAAGGGATAGAAAAGAAAGTGAGAGGCAAATTGTATTAGATTTATAAAGAGAAATTATATAAATTTTCCCTTGGGAGAGTTACTAATAAATAAATGAATATACTGCTTGGTTAGACCACTTCTCTAATATAGCAAGTCTTGGATGGCAACGCAGCAAATCTACAGGTTTAAAAAGACAAATATTTATGAATATAAATGCTATCCCTAGTCCAATTGCCTTTCAAGTATACAGGAAATAAAAAGCTACCTTCACATTTTCTGCCTTCATAATATGTACTATCTATTGATTAATTTTTTCAAAAAAATCACATCAGAGCAAGTCATAATATAAAAGATTGATGTATTTTATTTGCATGATCAAAGGCCACACTGGGGGAAAATAATTAGCATCAAAGCAAGGAGTAAACCTTGAATTTAATTCTATGCTTCCATTTGTTTAGTGCATGACTGACCAATTCAATACATTTCTGAGTCATATTTTTCAATTATTAATAAAACTGGGAAGAAAAGTTATGAAAATCACTTAAATATGAGATAAAAATTGACATTGCAAGTGAACTAGTACTGATAAGTAGTGAAGTTACATGGGATAATTATTAAACTTAGGTCATTAAACATTTCCATGAGAAGCAATACAATGATTTTACTATTTTTTCCTAGATAAGACTCTTTGGTTATGGCAATGTCTTCTTCAACATTTATGTTTTTAAAATTTTTATTTATTTATTTATATATATATATTTTAAAAGATACTTAAATTACATAAATGTCACATAAAAAATATTGGGGATTCCCATATGCCCTGCTCCCTAGGCCCTCCCACATTTTTCCACATTAACAACATCCTTCATTAGTGTGGTACATTTGTTACAACTGATGAAGTTATTTTGGAGCACTGCCATTAAGCATGGATTATAGTTTCTATTGTTGTTTACACTCTCTCCCACACAGCTTTGTAAGTTATTCAAGATGTATAAAGACCTGTATCTGTCATTGTAGTGTCATTCTGAACAATTCCAAAGACTGAAAATGCCCCCAAATTAAACCTATTTTTTCCTCTCACCCCCCTCAGAACCTCCAGCAGCCACTGCCTCCATATCAATGAAAAATGTTCTTCCATTGCTAGAATCACAGTAAGTCTATAGTAGAATACGGGTAAGTTTACTGTAGTCCACCATTCATTCCCCAATCCTGAGGATTCTGGGATGGTGATGCCCACTCCATCTTTAATTGAGAGGAGGCTTAGATCCCATAGGGCAAATGGATGGGACTATCTCATTTGCAGTTGCAGACTCTCTGTTCCTTGAAATGGTCATTGTCCATTGTCATCTAACTGTTAGTTGTCCTGGGTGAGTCCAAAGAACTGGAGAGTCAGTGTTGCAACTCTGTTGAGATTCAGGGCCCAACTCATACATGCACCGGCCAAAGATTCAAGTGTCTTGTACATACACCTATCAACTCTATTACTAACTATAGGATCAAATAGAAGGGGCAGAAGAGCCATATGTAGGGAAAACACAACTGAATCCAATTCTCTCACACTGGGCAGCATAAATTCCAAAGTAGGGTCCATTGGCAAGGTGCCAAACTCACTGAGCTGTCTGCCCTGTGTTAAGTGTCTGGATGTATCCAGAGCCCTCAGGAGCCCTTCTATTTGAGGCAATATTTACTTTGCCAGTCAATCAGATCCTGCTGAGATATGCATAAGCATAACCTCTGGAATGACCTCCGGACTCACTTTGCAGTCTCTTAGCCATGTAAATTCATTTGACCCCTTTTGGTTAATGTCTTTTTTCAGTTACGTTGCTAGTTGGTGCTTGTTAGTAATCCCTTGGTGCCAGGGAGTCTCATCCCTGGGAGTCATGCCCCATGCTGGGGAGAAAGTAATGAATTTATATGCTGACTTTGGCTTAGAGAGAGGCCACATTTGAGAGACAAGGAGGCTCTCAGGAGGTAACTCTTAGGCATCCTCTTATACTAGGCTAAATTTCAATTTCAAAAGTAAAGATTTCTAAGTACAGTCATCACTATTAAGAGCCCATTAATTGTCCATCCTCCTTCAGTAGTCACTGATCCAAACCTCAGGGGATTCTTGATGTCCCATTTGAGAATGTGGCAGAGCTCCCCAGGATAGGAATTTGATATTCTTTTGATTATTGTTTGAAATTCCACCCACTGTGATGATGTCCCATGAACACTTAAACACATTCAAATTCCATATAGGTATGCCCCAGGTGAACCTTCTCTCATGCATCCCCCATCTCTGATATCCCACAACAATGATCCTCCCATGACACAGTTGTAGCCCTTCTGTGATCCATAACTTCTTCAAAATTGAAGCCAACAAAGTAAATACAATTAATAGGAAAATGATATAATGATAATTTTGAAAAACAACAAAATACAAATTTTTAAAAGTTTGAAATAACAAAAAATAAAGAAAAATTTAAAAAGTTTTTTGACATTATGTCTTTCCTCACGGTAAGATCTGTTATCTTGTATGTACAGTGACATTTTCTTCCATTTATTCTCCCAGAGTCTTATTTTATTTGTTTTGTATTCAAAGAAACTTTATGTTACAAAAAATTTATGTACAGAATATAGGTGATTCCCATACACCCAACATTAATAACATTTTATCTGTGGATGGTATATTTGTTAAAATTGATATGCAAACATTGAGACATTGATATCAACCATTATGAATGATTTACATTATGGTTTACATTTTGGAACGTAGAGTTTTATAAATTTTGGTGAATTTGAACAGGGTCGATATCCATCATTGCAAGATCATGTAGAACAATTCCATCTCTCCAAAAATGTCCCATATTCCAACTGTTCTATTCCTTGCTCCCCCTCCCCTTTGGACCCATGGTAACCACCAAGAAAACTCATTGAAGGACAAGATTCAGAGTTAATTGCAACAACCCGGAGCACTTGACAAACTGGCATGTCCTTCCCTATTAGGCATTGCCTATGTTTTCAAGAGATGCCCACATCTCTATTTGACATGATGTCAGAACTCCCCAGGATGGGAGTCCCACACCTTCCTGGTCATTATGTGAGTCTCTGCCCACTGATACAATGCACTATGATAAAATGAACACTACACACTCCCTGTAATACTGCCCCAGGTGTGCCTTTACCTGTATGCCCCCCATATCCAGCACTTAAAACCAGTAACCCTCCTCTGCCATATTTGCCAAAAGAACAATCACAATGATGTAGTTTCAACCACATACCTGCATTATCCCCATAGTTCACCTGCTCCTTTCCTGAACCCTCACACTAGTTCCATGGACAGTCCAACTCACCCTCCCCAATGTACCATATTCAAAGACCAGCACCACCCAGCCCAATAGCATAACTTATCCACTGTTATGCCCTTCCAATGCACAATTTCACCATTCCACTTTATCATAGATTTTGCCCATAAAGATATTGATTCACAAATTTCTTCTCCCATTCTGTCTCCTGCAAACCTATTTTCCAGACTCTAGCTATGTGAGTATGATCAATTTATTTAATTCATATCATTGAGGTCCTGTAATATTTATCCTTCAGTGCCTAGCTTGCTTCACTCAATAAAAGGTCTTCAGGATTCACCCATGTTATCCCATGTGTTAACACTGCATTTCTTCTTACAGCTAAGATTCTGTTGTTTGTATATGCCAAAATTTGTTTATCCATTCATCTGTTGATGGACAATTGGGTTGTTTCCAACTTTTAGAAATAGTGAATAATGCTGCTATGAACATTGGTGTGCATATATCTGTTCATGCCCCTGATTTCAATTCTTTTGTGTGTATACCTAGCAGTGGGTTTGCTGGATCATATGGCAGTTCTATAATTAACTTCCTGAGGAACTTCCAAACTGTCCTCTACAATGGCTGCATCATTGTACATTCCCATCAGCAGTAGATAAGAGGCCCCATTCCTCCATATCCTTTCCAACACTTGTAGTCCACTGATTTTTTTGATTGCCACCAGTCCAATGGGTGTAATATGATATCTCCTAGTGTTTTCAATTTGTACTTCTATAATAGCTAGTGATTCTGAGCATCCTTTCATGTGCTACTTAGTCATTTGTATTTCTTCTTTGGAGAAGTGTCTATTCAAATTACTTGCCCATTTTTTAAGTGGGTTGTTTGTCTTTTTATTTTCAAGGTATAGGATTTCTTTATATAGACTGGATATTAGGCCCTTATCAGATATATGGTTGCCAAATATTTTCTGTCATTGAGTAGGCTGGTTTTTCACTTTCTTGACAAATTCCTTTGACGTACAGAAGTTTTCAATTTTGATGAGGTCCCATTCATCTATTTTTTCTTTTGTTGCACATGCTTTGAGTACAAAGTTCATAAAATGATTTTAAAACAAGATCCTGTAAATGCTTCCCTATATTATCTTCTAAGATCTTTATGGTCTTGGCTCTTAATTTAGATCTTTGATCCCACTTGAGTTAATTTTTATATATGGTGTGAGGTAGTATTCTTCTCTCATTCTTTGGATATGGATATCCAGTTCTCCAAGCACCATTTATTGAAGATGCTATTCTCTCACAGTTGAGAGGGCTTGGTGGCCTTTTCAAATATCAGTTGACTGTATATGTGGGGATCTATATCAGAACTCTCAATTCAGTTCCATTGGTCAGTATGTCTATACTTGTAACAATACCATGTAGTATTAACCACTGTAGCTTTGTAGTATGTTTTAAAGTCGGGTACTTTGATATCTCAGATTTCGTTTTTCTTCCTCAATATATCTTTGGTTATTTGGGGCACTTTTCCTTTCCAAATAAATTTGATAATTAGCTTTTCCAATTCAGTAAAAAATTCTGGGGTAATACTTATCGGGATTGTGTTAAATTTGTAAATCAGTTTGGGTAGGATAGACATCTTAAGGAATTTACTCTTTCTATCCATGAACAGGAAATATTCTTATATTCATTTATTTTTTTGATTTCCTTTAACAGAATCATTTAGTTTTCTGCATACAAGTCATTTACATCATTAATTAAATTTATTTCTAGGTTTTTTATTTCTTTTGTTGCTATTGAAAATGGGATTTTTTGAGTGTGATTTCCTCTTCAGTTTGCACATTATTGCTGTATAGAAATGCTACTTATATTTGCACATGGATTTTATAACCAGCCACTTTATTGAACTCATTTATTTACTCTAGAAGCTCAGTTGTAGATTTCTCATGGGTTTTGATGTATAGGATTAAGTCATCTGCAAATAGTGAAGTTTTCCTTCTTCCTATCCAATTTGGATGCCTTTTATATCTTTTTCTTACCTAAATGCTTGAGCAAGTACTTATAACACAATGTTAAATATGAGCAATGACAGTGGGCATCCTTCTCCTGTTCTACATCTTAGAGGGAAATATTTTACAATTTCAACATTGAATATGATGTTAGGTGTGGTTTTTTCATATATACCCATTTCATGTTGAGAAACTTTCCTTCTTTTCCTATGTTTTGAAGTGTTTTTATTAAGAATGGGTGCTGTATTTTGTGAATGCTTTTTCTGCACTATAGAGATGACCATGTGATTTTTTTCTTTCAATTTGTTTATGTGGTATACTACACTGATTTTCGTATGTTGAACCATCATTGTTACCAGGGATGAAACCTACATGGTGATGGTGTGTAATTCATTTGATGTGATGTTAAATATGATTAGCAAGTATTTGGTTGAGGATTTTAGCATCTAGGTTCATTAGAGAGATTGGTCTATAATTTTCTTTCTTCTGTCATCATTGTTTGACTTTTGTATTAGAGTGAAGTTGGTATCACAGAATGAGTTAGGCAATGTTCCATCCACTTTTATTTTTTAGAAGAATTTAAACAGGATTGATATTAGTACTTTCCAGAATGTTTGTTAGAATTCACATATGAAGGTCATGGGCTTTTCTTAGTTGAGAGGTTTTTGATACCTAATTCTATCTCATTACTTGTGACTGTTCTGTTGAGCTCTTCCATTACCTTTTTCATTAGTCTAGGCTGTTTGTGTGTTTCTAGGAATTTGTCCATTTACTCTAAATTATTCATCTTGTTGGCATACTTTTTTTCAAAGTATCCTTTTATGGTACTCTTTATTTCAGTGTGTTCAGTGGTGATAATCCCTTCCGTGTTTCATATTTTATATATTTGCATCTTCTCTCTTTTTTCCTTTGTTAACCTAGCTAAGGATTTGTCAGCTTTATTAATCTTCTCAAAGAATAAGCTTTTAGCTTTCTTTATTTTTTCTAGTGCTTTCTTATTTTCAGTCTCATTTAGCTGTGCTTTCATCTTTGTTATATTCTTCTTTCTACTTGTTCTGGGTTTAGTTTGTTGTTATTTTTCTAATTTCTCAAGGTGTTCAGTTAGGTCTCTGATTTTAGCTCTTTTGTCATTTTTGATATAGGCATTTATGGCTATGATTTTCCATCTCAGAACAGATTTTACAACATCCTATAAGTTTTTGTTATGTTGCGGTTGTCATTTTCATTTGTTTCCAGGTAGTTACTGATTTCTTTTGCAATTTCCTCCTTGACCCACTATTCATCTAAGAGTGTGCCCTTTAGATTCCATATCTTTGGCCTAATCTGCTTCTCTGCCCATTACTGATTTATGGCTTCATTTTATTGTGGTCATATTACTTTGTATAATTTCAATCTTTCTGAATTCATTGAGAGTTGTTCCGTGGCCTAGCATGTGGTCTATCCTGGAGAATGATCCATGTGAACCCGAGAAGAATGACTATCCCACTGTACTTGGGTGTAATGTTCTATATATGTTTTTAATTCCAGATCCTCTAATATATCATTCAAAGTCTTTGTTTCCTTATTGATTCTTTGTCAAGAGTGCCTGTCTAATGGTGATAATGTTGTATTGAAGTCCCCTACCATAATTGTAGAGACATCTCTTTCTCTACTTAGTTGTCCCAATGTTTGCTTCATGTATTTTCAGTCACAATAGTCAAGTTCATAAATGTTTATGATTGTTCTTACTTCTTAATAGATTTCCCCTTTTATTAATATATAGTGGCCTTCTTTATCTCTTACAATAGCTTTGCATTTAAAGTTTATTTCATCTGATGTTAGTATAGATACACCCCCCTCCATTTTTTTGTTATTGTTTTCATGTAAAATTGTTTATCAACCATTCATTTTCAGTCTCCTTGCATCCCTGGGTCTAAATTGGGTTTCTTGTAGAAAGCATATCAGTGGGTAATATTTCCTTATCCATTTTGCCAAAAGTGTATTTTGACTGGTGAGTTTAATCCATTAACATTCAGTGTTATTACTGTCAAGAATTACTTATATTAGCCATATTTTCTTTAGGATTATGTAGGCCATATGTTGTTTTATTTTTCTCTTTATCTTTTTAGTTGTTCTTTTTTTTAAATTAATTAATTAATGAATAAGTATTATTTTTAAAGATGCTTAGATTACATAAATGTTACACAAAAATTATAGGGATTCCCAAGTTCCCCACCTCTCACACCTCTCATAACCTCTCACATAAACATCTTTCATTAGTGTGGCACATCAACTGCAATGGATATACACATCCTGGGGCTTTGCCACGAAGCATGGATCATAGTTCACATTGTAGATTATATTCTCTCCCCCACAGTTTTGCATGGTATATGCTGATGTAAAATGGTCTGTATCTGTCATTTTAATGTCACTCAGGATAATTCCCAGTCCCAAAAAAGCCCCTATATTACAACTGCTTTTCCCTCTCCCTGCCCTGAAAGTTTCCAGTGACCACTGGCTCCATATCTATGTTGCAATTTCTTCCATTGGCTTGAGTCACAATATGTCTACAACAGAATACCAGTAATTTCACTCTAGTCCATAGCTTTTCCCCCAATCCTGAGGAGTCTGGGATGGTGATGACCACTCCCTCTCCAAGTGAGAGGGGCTTATATTCCATGGATAAGATGGATGAGATTATCCCGCCTGCAGCTGCAGACTCTCTCCATTCCCTGGGATGGCCGTTGTCCATCAACACCTCCTTGTCAGGTGACTTGAGGGAATCCATTGAGCTGTAGAGTAGGAGTTGCAGCACTGCTGAGATTCCAGGCACAGCTGACACATGGGCATACCAAAGGCTCCAGTCTCTGGAAGTACACCTACAAACTCCAGCACCACATATAAGTTTGAATAGAAGGGACTGATAGGCCATGTGCAGGGAGGACTCATTTGAGTCCAACTCTGTCACACTCAGGAGCACAGATTCCTAAGTAGAGCCCACTGATAAGACATCAATGTCTGGAACTATCCCCCCTTATATAGGACCTGGGTGTCTCCAGAGCCCTCAGGATCCCCTCTGTGTGGGGTGATATCCACTTTGGTGTTCTATGAGATCCTACTGAAGTGTGCATAAGCATTACCTCTGGGATGACCTCCCAGCTCTCTTTGAAGTCTCTTAGCCATATGAACTCATTTGCCTTTACCTTTTCCCCCTTTTATTCAAGGTCTTTTACCGGTCATATTGCCAGTTGGCATGTGGTATTAATCCCTCATTGCCAGGGAAACTCATCCCAGGAGTCATGTCCCATTCTGGGGGGAAGGTAATGCATTCATTTGCTGAGTTTGGCTTAGAGAGAGGCCACATTTGAGCAACAAGGTGGCCCTCAGGTGCAACCCTTAGGCACCCCATAACAGTATGCTAAGTTTCAATTATCATAGCAAGGACTCATAAGGCTAGTAATCAATAACAAGAACCCATTAGTGGAGCATCCTCCTTTGCAAAACACTGTTCCTGCACTTGGGGGACTGTTGCTGCTCCCTTGGAGAATGTGGCAGAGCTCTCCAGGTTGGATATTCAGTATTTTCCTATTTGTTGAGTGACTCTCTACCCACTGTGACCATGCCCCACCCCTTGATCATTTGAACAAATTTATATATTTTTCATGTATATTCAGGTGATCTTCCTCCCATGAAACTCCCATCCCATACACCACCACCAATGACCCTCTCCTGTTCCCATTTTAAACCTTCTGTGATCTAAACCTAACTTGAAGATGAAGCCCATATAATAGACAAATACAATTAATGGGAAAATGAAATAATAATGATAAGTTTAAATGTAAGAGATAAAATACATGGAAACTTAAAAAAAAGCACTAAAAATAAAACAAAATTAAAGGATTGGGATATTCAAAAAATGGGAAAAAATGTATATATTTTTTACATTTTTCCTTTTATCACTGCTTTATCGGGTGTCCAGACTGTACTGTGGCACCTTCCCCTTCTCACTCCCAAGTGTCTCCCAAATTTTCATTTAATTTTCAAAGAAGTTTTAGGTCACAGCAAAGTCACATACAAAATACTAGAGACTCTCATATACCCAACCTCCTCCCCCTTTCCTCACCCCATATTAAAACCTTTTTGTATGTGGATGGTAGCATTGTTATAACTGTTATACAGATAGTAAAACATAGCTGCAAAACATTGTTAATGTTTTACAGTATAGTTTACAATTTAGATTGTACTGTTTAATAATTTTTGATGATATTTACCATGTCTTGGGTCCATCACTGTAAGGAATTGAAAAACATTTCCCCTGACCACTAAATACCCCATTTGATCTTTTCTTTTCCTTCCTCCCTATATTCCTGGGGCACATGACACCCCCCTGTCTTGATTCATTGGATGACAAGTTTCATAGTTACATGCAACAAGAGTTGTTCTTAACACTCTTCTCCAACTCTCTATTTTTTTTTTCCTTTTGACCTGCAGAACACACTTTAATATTTCTTGAACCTTTGGTTTCTTATAGAAAAACTCTCTTAATTTCTGTTTTTCTGTGAATGTTTGGAAGTCTACATTTTTAAATGCCAGCTTTGTTGAATACAGAATTACTTACTGGAAGGTTTTTCTTTTAGCACCTTAACTACATCATACCTCTGCCTTCTTTCCTCCATGATTTCAGATGAGAAATCAGCACTTATTTTTATCCAACTACCCTTTCTGTGATGGATATCTTTTCCCTTACTGTTTTCAGTATTCTCTCTTGGTCTTGAGCATTGCAGAATTTGACACATATATGTCTCGGAGAAGGCCTTTTAGGATTTATACTGTTTGTGGTTCACTGTGCTTCCTGGACATGTACATCCATGTCCTGAAATAGGGTTGGGAAATTTCCAGCTGTATTTAACTCCAAATACCAACTGTTCCCTTTCCCTTCTCTTTTTCCTCTGGGATGCCTATAATGCATAAGATTGAGTGTTTTGTGTTTTTCAGATCCCTAAGACCCTGCTTGATTTTTTCTATAATTTCATCTATTTGTTCTACTATGTGTCTGATTTCCACATTGCTTACTCTTTCCTCTGTCTGTTCAAATCTGTTGTTATATTCTTGCAGTGTACCTTTGATTTCTTGCCTTGTGTCATTCATCACCATCATGTCCATAATCTTTTTATATATGCTTACAATTTCTTCAGAATGTTCTTCCAGTGTCTTCTTAATGTCCTTAATCTCTTCCTTCACTTCATTAATTTGATTCTTGATATTTTCTTGGACATCTCTGATTAGTTGTTCCATGTTATGCATCTCCTCCTGTTGTTTAGTTTGTTCTTTGGACTTTGCATGTCTTCCCATTTCTTATTATGGGCTGTAATTTTTTTTTGTTGTTGTCTATGCATCAGTTTATCTTGATGGATTTATTCTGTTCATTAGCTTTTTTTACTACTCTGGGGTTTTATTTTGTTTTTGTTCTTGTGTGTGTGTTAAGGTTTCACTTTGACAATTCATTCCTCTTATTCTATTTCCTTGCTGTAGTCTATGTATCCCGGGAAAAAAGAATTAGGACTAGAGAAAAGGAAAGAAATAGGAAGAATAAAAGAATAATAGTAATAATAATTGTAAAAGGTAGAAGAATAACTATACAACACCTCAGAAAATGAATAATTAACATGATTAAGAAGTACAGAGGAATAAGAACAAAAAGTAGAATAGAAACAATGAAGCAAGAAACAAGGTAATGAAAAATATATAGAATGAAATAAAAGGATTTAATGATGAGAAGAGAGGAAAAGAAAAAAGGAAAGAGAATAAAAGTTAAAAAAGAAAGTTTAGAAATGAGAGAGAGAAAGAAATAAAAACAAGAAAAATTGAATACCCAACAACAAGAGGTGGAATGAAAGAACAACAGCAGAAAATAGAAGATAGAAAAATGAAGAGAAGAAAGAAACAGTGTGAGTAGAAAAAATCAGTAAAATAAAAATTTGGAAACAAAAGTGAAACACAAGAAAAAAAGAAACAAGACAGCAGCAACTAATTTTAAAAAGGAGGAAAAAAGAAAAACACAGAAAACAGAAGTAAAAAAACCCAAGGGAAAATTGCCTTCCCTCTTCGACCCTTAAGGAGCTTCTCCAGCCAATGGTGTTCATCAATCAATCACCCTGCAGCCTACCCTCTCCAAGCTTTGAACTGGGTTTAGCTGTAAAATAAGGCAAAAAAGAAGAAAAAAAGAGAAATAAAAAAGAAAAAGAAACTTGTTTTAAAAAAAAAAGAGATCCAAGAAAATTTAATATGAAAAGAATGTCTATATGTTCCCTGTCATAAACTATCTGCTGGCTGCCTGATAAACCAGTAGATCCCTTCTCTAAAAAGAGCTGAAAATTGAACCAGAGACCTCATATATACAAGGCTGGAATTTCTCCACTGAGCTAATCTGTCTCCTTAGGTTAGTTAGCCTTGTAGAAATCTATCCACTTACTTTCCCTTGGGCAGGTTAGATTCCTAACAGTTTGCCAGGATCCTGCTGATTAAATGTCTGTCTGTCCTTGCCTCCTCTCTAAACTATTTCCTCTCTTTACTCAGGTAGCTGGGCATGAACAACTTGGCTAAGGAGATCTTCCCTTCCCTCTCCCCTTTGAGTCAGGGACACTACTTTAACTAAAAATGGGCTCAGCTGGCCAAACTCACCACAAAGAAACCACTCTCCACCCTTCCAGACCCTTCTTCTTCACAGGGAATCTGATTGCACTCTCCATTCAGAGCAGTGAATCAGGGACTCCACCTTGGCTATTTGTCCTGAGGGAAAGGTATATGTGCCACTTTCAGCCACAGGGGTGAGCAACTCATGGTTTTCCTTTGGCTTCTTTATGTTTCCAGTATCCTTCTTGTTGACTCAGAGAACTTTCCCATTCAATATTTATCTTAAGCAGCTCCTTCAGACAGGTCTCTGCCCATTCTCTGCTCCCTTGTTGTGAGAGAGTCAGACTCTGCCTTCTCCCCTTGGCACCATTTTCCCAGAACTCTCATCTTCCTGAAGAAGGGATCCAAACATAAGAAACCACACTACTTAGGATACCATGAAACATAAGAGAGTCTCCCAAACTACTGAAATTGGTGTTTACCTCTATAAGACATCACCTGCACTGTGAAAAAGAATGCTTAATTTTATTCAGAGTTGCTCATATTTATCTATATCTAAACTATACAAAAAGGTTTTGTGAAAAAACCCAGCTAAGCTGTTTTTTTATTGAAATCTCACAGCAGCCTTTATACAGAAACTGTTCTTCTTTCAGGAACTTTGAACCTATGTGCTACTGTTCTATATATATATATAGGAGGTACCATGGATTGAACACAGGGTTTGCTACATAGTTGTTCAACCACATAAGCTACATATACTCCCCTCTTATTCTATATTAATTAAGCCTTTCTTCATTTTTGACTCATAACTTATATTTACATCGACACATCTAACTCTGCTACAACTATTGAGAGACCTTCCTAATGAAATCAATCTAGCTAAAGTGATCCCTTTTTAACTGATGGTATGGATAATAAAAAAGATTATTTATCATTTAATTAGATTTCTCATTGTTGACAATTTAATATTGACAGTATTTTTCATTATTTTTTTCTATCAAATCAGTAAAGAAATTGATGTTTGGGGAAGCAAGATAATTTCCATTAATATTTTAATGTACAAAGGACATTATAAAATTGATAAAACTGAGGGATCCATAACATAAAGTTATAAAATATGTACAAATACGTAAAGAAACCAGATTAAAATGTTAGAATAAATAATTTATCACTAAGAGGAGTACAATAGCTTTTTTCTTCTTTATTTTTCTCGTTTTCAAGATTTAAGCATGATAATCACTAAAAACATAATTTGAATAAATGTATACATTCAATTTTTTAATCAATGTGGGCACCTATATACATGAATAATGTTTGCAGCTCAATGAAAGGATAGTCCATTTTAATATTCTTTTCATAAATTGATATTTTTTAGAAGCTAGGATGAAAAGATATTTAAGGAAATATTTCACCTTTGGGAGAGGAGAAACCATGGAAGCAAATAGCATTCCTGGATAAGGAATTAAGGCTAGAAGGATCCAGAGGCAGGAGCCAAAACCCAGAGCTCAAGAATAGCTGCAAAGACATAGAAGGAAAGTAGGGAGAGGATACAGGAAGAAATTCTTCTGTGTTAATAGGAGGAAAAAATGTGAAACCACAATCTAGATTGGAAAATAAATTAGAAAAAAAGTACAACAATATCTATAAAATGTTTTTAAGAGTTTAGGGTATAAATTAGGCAAATATATCTGGAATTAGGAAATCTTTCATCCTAGGTAGTTTCAGGGCTTTGGATTATGATTTTAGAATTTTATAGAGTTATTTTCATGCCTTAAGATATAGAAAAGTAAAAAAAAATACAATGGAAATATCCCTGTAACCTCCACATGAATGAAGAATTAGAGCACTGCCATAATCTCCAAAGACTACTTTATGTCCCTTTCTGATCTTAATCATTTTCCTCCACTGGAATTACCTATTTTTCTTTCTCATTGGGTTTTTATGAAGATTTAATAAGAACACTTGGTATATAACAACAGTAAGTCCATGACACAATTTTGTACGTATTCCACAAACACAGTACATTGGAAGTCAGCTCCAAGTTTGAATGCATATGTGATGAATAAAAGAAGAAAGGAGGGATATATGAAAATAGCAAAGAATTCAGGAAAATTAAAATGTTAAATATATGTTGGGGAGTTGATGTGACTTAAGCAGTTGAGCACTCACCTCTCACATAGGATATCCCAGGTTCAGTTCCTGCTGCCTCCTAAAGAAGACAAACAAACAATGAGCAGATAATAAGCATACATCAAGCAAAAACAATGAGCAAAAGCAAGGAGCAGAAAGTGAGAAAAATGAGCATATAATGAGTAGACAGTGAGCAAAAACAATGAGTAGACAATGAGCAAAAAGTGAGCAGACAACAAGCAAAACAAATAAAATGTGCAGTGAGTGCATGCAGCTTAGCAAGTTGAGTGCCTCCTTTCCACATGGGCGGCCCCAGGTTTGGTTCCCAGAGTCTCATAAAGGAAAACAGACAATGAGTATACAATAAGCAAACAACAATGAGCAGAAAATGAGTGCAAATAAGTAAAGCAATGAGCAGATGATGGAGCCATCTTGGGGAGGGAAGAGGTAAAAGAGAATGATCTTCCAAAACAAACTTGAGAAGAACAGGTTATGTGCTCAAGTATATATATATTTTTAAATATGTGATTATCTGCCTTTTCCCCCAAAATAATCCTAATGGGACCTTACAAACTCCATACATAATAAGAATAAGTTTAAGTTTATAATATTTCAGAAAATCAGCTTTAATGATTCTTGGAAATAAATTAAAAACCCATTCTCATGGTCTCAGAGAAAAAAATAAAGGCACTTTTTGAAGAAAGATGAAAAGCGTCATCTAAAATAAGGGTGAAGGATGCTCTTTTCTCCTCAAACAGAATATGGAATGGCCAATGTCTTCAAAGAAAAAGCTCAAACATTTACTTTCTGCAAAACTCTTTGCACGGGCAGAAAATTCAGTCATTGTGGCCCAGGGAAATGTTTCGTGACTAAAGTGCCTAAATCACATGCACCTGGGCTAATTTTTTTCACATACTCATTGTAATCAAGATTTTGTCCTGACTTTGCATTGGATATGATAAATTGATCGAAACAAAATTCAAATAGGAGTTGATTATTTGGGAAGGTATTCACAAACAATACACAAGGAAAATCCCTGGGGCAAAAGAAATGTAGTTCTAGAATTTTTAATTCACTCAGTATTTTAGTTCATCATGTGAGCTTGGATACCTCTAGGAGTAATTTTAGTGATGCAAATACAGGTCATGGTTTGACTCATTTGGATATGCAAACTATTCTACTTAACTTCAAATATTTGCTTTGAGTCTATTACCTCTGATTATTTGAACACTGGGTGAGTGACAGGTAACAAGTATACCTATAATTGTAAAAATTTTTCTTCTATGAATTGTAGGAGGAATTAGAAAGTGAATATTATTAATATAAACAATGGTCTGGGAAATGTGAATTTATGAAGATGAAATAATAATCTGAGCAGTTGAAGAATAACCAGCATTTCAATAAGGAAACAGAAAATACTGAGAAGAAAAGCAAAGGAATGAACTCACAGCAATTAAAGTGGTTGCTGGAGAAACTGATGAATTGTTTCCCCTCCTTTCCCATATCCTGACTGAATGTGTGATATATGCTGAATTTATTTTTTACTCCATTGTAACGATAACACATTTTGAAATAGTTAAAATTTTAAATAAGGGCATACTTTCTGATTTCCATGAGCTTATTTGTTTTGAGATTAAGACAGTAATAAATTCCAGGACTTCCTCATTTAGTGTTTAATGGGATATTCTAAATGAAAAGCAGGGCAGTCAGTGACAGGCAAATGATGCATTCATTGCCACCATTTTACAGATGGGGAACCTAAGAGTAAGTGAATTCATGTTCCTAACATGGCTAATAGCTGTACTAGAGAATAGCTGTACTAGAGATTTTCTTTCTCATAGACCACTATACTGACACAATGCACTATGACTGCATTGTTAATCTCTGAGAGCTTGAGGAGGTTCAAGACTCAGTGTTTTTATCCCAAAAATAGTTTTACCTCTTGTATTAGTCAGGGTTCTCTCAGGAAACAGAATCAACAGGAGATATCTGTCAATGATATGAGATTTTATAAGAGTCTCTCAGGTGACCGTGGGGATGCACAAGTCCAGGTTCCGAGGGCAGGCTGCAAACCAGGGGCTCTGATGAAAGTCCAATGAAAGTCCTTGATGAGTTTCTGGGGGAAGCTGGGTGTCCAAAGCCTAGCTGGGAAATTCTCCCTGAATGTTGAAATCACTTCCACTTTTAAGGCATTCAACTGATTGGATAAAAGGGTAACCCATTGATGATGCAATCTCCCTGATTAATGTAGATGGAATCAGCCATCCATGCAGAAAACTCACTGGTGATCAAAGTACATAAATGCTCTTGTATTACAATTAGCCCAGTGCTAACACCTGGACACAATTACCTGGCCAAGTTGACACATTAGCCTGACCATCACCTTCCACCCCTTGTCAACTTGGCGACCATTCAAATTACCCTAAACCATACTTAGTCTCTAAGTAAAAACAATAACAGACGTGTACATAATTATTTCTGCCTAACAATGTTTAAGTCCCCTGCATACAACCAGAAATACATTAATTTCCCACAGAATAGGGTGCAAGTACATGGATAATATTCACTCAAACTTGACATCCTTAAATATTATGATGTGAAATTAATGCAACTATTCAGATGATAGGGGAAAAGCTTGGGGAAAAAAAACAAAGAAATTCGTTTTGTGTACATATACAATCATACTCATAACAAAACAAGGAAGATGGGTTCATGACTATTACTGTTCTCATTTCTGTAACTGGTCATGTAGTCGAAGCTTATATTTATCACTTCCTTCTTCCACTACCCATTCCATGTTCCCATTAACTTCAGCAAGCAGTTCAGCTGGCCATGGTTTTTTGCCTGGTGGGGTGACACAAACTTTCATTCCCGAAGATTCTGGGCCATTGTTAGTCCTGTTTGAATTTGATTGTTGCAATTTTCAATTGACTTTAATCACAGGGCATATAAGTACTAGGAAACGCCCTAGAGGAACTCCTGTATTCCAGGCAAAAACATCTTTACCCCCATTATATAGATGTAGTCCTCTTTCCCCTTGATAGTCAGGATGAATCACCCCAGCAAGTAGAGTAATTTGCTTCTTTGCCTGTTGATTCACAGGTAAGAGAAGCCCAAAGTGGCCAGGTGGCAGTCTTAACTTCCAGTTCAATAGAATCATTTTTGTGTTCCCTAGTGGCATTATTCCTCCTTTTGGGACTAAAACCTCTAGACCAGCAGAATGTAAGTTTGCAGGGACAGGAAGCAAAAATTTTCCTAGTGGGTCACTAGGGGTAATAGTGAATGGTACCACTCACATTTCCACCCATTGACTCCTGAACCCATGAATCTTGGTTATGGGAGAAACAGCACTATAGAGAGGATGCTGCTTTAGGTAAGTCCACATATGGTAGTTTTGGAAGAAGTATTTCATGCAGGCAATGCAAACCTGTATCCAGAGTATGTGTCTATTCCAGTTAAAATAAATTGCTGCCCCTTCCATGGTAGAAGTGGCTCAAAGTAGTCAACCTGCCACCAGGTAGGAGGCTGGTCACATTGAGGAATGGTGCCTGAGTGTGGATCTCGGCTGCTGACAGATTGGACATTGTGCAGTGGCTGTAGGCAAGTCAGCCTTGGTGAGGGGAAGTCCATGTTGCTGAGACCATGCATAACCTTCATCCCTACCTCCATGGCCACTTTGTTCATTAGCCCATTGAGCAATGACAGGATTGGCTGTGAAAGAGTCTGAGCATTAGCCACAGAGTGGGTCATCTTATTCACTTGATGATTAACTCTTCCTCTGATGAAGTCACCCTCTGGTGAGCATTCACATGGGACACAAATATGTTCATGTTTTTTGCCCACTCAGAAATGTCTACCCACATACCTCTTCCCCAGACCTCCTTACCACTAATTTTCTAATCATGTTCCTTCCATGTCCCTGACCATCCAGCCAAACCATTGGCAATAGCCCATGAATCAGTGTAAAAATGCACCTCTGGCCATTTCTTCTTCCAAGCAAAATGAACAACTATGTGCACTTCTCAAAATTCTACCTACTGGGAGGATTTTCCCTCACTGCTATCCTTCAAGGATGTCCCAGAAAATGGCTGCAGTGCTGCAGCTGTCCACTTTCAGGTGGCACCTGCATATCATGCACAACCATCTGTACAGGCCCAAGTTTTCTCATCATCAGTCAACTGATTGTAAGGGACTCCCCAAGAGACCAAAGCTGTGGGCTGGGAAAGAGAAAGTAACATGGTAGGGGTGATGACCATGGGCTTTTGGGTTACTTCCTTATGTAACTTACTTGGGCCTTCAGGACCTGCTCAAGCCCTATCTCATATATATCACTTTCAATTTATTATGGAGTGTGGCTGTGCACACTCAACTTTATGGTTTGGTGTGTCAGACAACACCAAGCTCATGATAGGCAACTCGGGTCTCATTGTAACTTGATGGCCCATGGTTAAGCATTCTGTCTCTACTAAGGCTCAGTAGCAACCAAAGCTGATTCTCAAAAGGGGACTGGTTCTCTGCAGAGGATGGCAAGGCTTTGCTCCAAAATCCTAAGGGACTGCACTGTGATTCCCCTTTAGAGTCCTGCCAAAGGCTCCAGACAGCATTTCCATTTGCCACTGAAACTTCCAGCACCATTGGATCTGCTGGATCATATGGTCCAAGTCGGAGGGCAACTTGCACAAGAGCCTGGATCTGTTTCAGGGCCTCCTTTTGTTCCATGCCCCAATCAAAACTAGCAGATTTTCTGGTTACTCACTAAAAGGGCCTGAGTAGCACACCCAAATGAGGAATGTGTTGACTCCAAAACCCGAATAGGCCAACTAAGCATTGTGCCTCTTTTTTGGTCCTAGGAAGGCCAATTGCAACAGCTTATTATTTACTTTATTTTTTATTTATTTTATTTTATTTATTTCAAATACGCCATGAACTATATTTTTCACATTTTATTGGTGATGTTGTATTATATCAGGTCAATCTGATATCTTTTAGCTAATTATTCAATGATCACAAACAAAGTGTTTTTACCTGATCATTAACTATTAGAGTATTTCCTACTTTGCTTAATATAACTTACACTGTGATGAATATCTTTGCTCATATGATATATATATATATATCTATATATATATAGATAGATATTTTAAAAGATGCTTAGAACACATATATGTTACACAAAAATTACAGGGATTCCCATGTTCCCCACCTCCCACACCTCCCATATCATCCCACATAAACAGGCCATTTTACATCAGCATATAACATGCAGAACTGTGTGGGAGAGAGTGTGGGCTACAATGTGAACTATGGTCCATGCTTAGTTGAAAAGCCCCAGGATGTGTATATCCATTGCAGGTGATGTGCCACAGTAATGAAAAATGTTTACAGTAATGAAAAATGTTTCACAGTAATGAAAAATACAGGAAGGACCTGTATTTTTGTTGGATTTATCGCCCATCATTTGTCACGCAAATGCCTTACCAATCAATCTAGAGTCTTTGCTACTTCTTGCTCAGTTGGTCGTATCAACATGATATCATCAATATAATTGACCAGTGTGATGTCTAGTGGGAGGGAAAGATCATCAACATCCCTGCAGACAATGTTATGACACAGGGTTGGAGATCTGATACAACCCTTAGGCAAGAGAGTGAAGGTATACTACTGGCCTTGTCAGCTGAAAGCAAATTGTTTTTGGTGGTCCTTACTTATGACAATTCAGAAAAAAGCATTTGCCAGATCAACAGCTGCATACCCGGTACCAGGAGAAAGTTGATTTGCTCAAGAAATGATACCACATCTGGTAAAGCAGCTGCAATTGGAGTCACCACCTGGTTAAATTTATGATAATCTACTGTCACCCTCCAAGATCCATCTGTTTTCTGCACAGGCCAAATTGCAGAGTCGAATGGGTGTTTTGGTGGGAAACACCACCCCTGCATCCTTCAAATACTTGATGGTTGCACTATCTCTGCAATCCCTCCAGAAATCCAGTATTGCCTCTGATTTAATATTTTCCTAAGCAGGGGGAGTTCTAGAGGGTTCCACTTGGTCTTTCCAACCACAACAGCCCTCACTCCACAAGACAAGGATCCAATGTGTGGATTCTGCCAGTTACTGAGTATGTCTATTCTAATTATGCATTCTGGAACTGGGGAAATAACCACAGAATGGGTCTGGGGACCCACTGGACACTCTGTAAGATGGACCTGAGCTAAAACTCCATCAATCACCTGACTTCCATAAGACCCTACTCTGACTGGTGGACCAGAGTGATGTTTTGGGTCTCCTGGAATTAATTTGACTCCTGAGCCAGTGTCTAATAATCCTCAAATATCTGATCATTTCCTTTTCCCCAATGCACAGTTACTCTGGCAAAAAGCCATAGGTCTCCCTGGGGAAAGGTGGGAGGAAGATTAACAGTATAAATTTTTGGCAGTTTAACAGGATCATTCTCCAAGGGGACTTGGTTTTCTCCTAATTCAAGGGGTCTGGGTCTGTAAACTGTCTCAAGTCTGGGAATTTATTAAGGGGCCATGATTCTCTGGGTCTGTAATTTGAGTTATGGTTTTGTTCACTCGACCTAGAAATCTTCTGTTTATACAGATCCAGAGGAAAGTTAGTAGACTGCCCATGTATTTCACTTCTAGGTACCCCATGATCTATTAGCCAATGCCATAACTCCATGTGACTCAGACTATTTGTGTGTTGCTTTGAGTCTGCTGTTCATTGAGGTAGCCACACCCACATTGCCTTTGGCGATTGACTGCAGATACTTGACACTTGCCTTTCACCAGACCGAGATCCTATCATCCCCATAATATTTAAGGATTCCAATTCCATT
>JAQZBX010016602.1:0-36341 GCA_029593785.1 Cabassous unicinctus | reverse complement strand
TTTGTTAGAGAGAGATGCCACAATGAGTTTTTTATTTGTGTCTAACTCTATTGGTGACTGCCTGTTTGTTGTGTATATCATATATCAGGATGTTAATATCAAGTTAACAAATGAAAATTCTTAAAAGAGCTCTATTCAGATTGTTAAAAATTAAATATGTGCTTATATATGTAAATGAATATTCTTGGAGCCCAAATTAGGCTAAGCAGGATGGAAAGGTCATATAGAAATCTGGACATAGAAAAGATTGGGAAAGGGCAATATTTTCCTGAGCCCTTTAATCTACCCAGTCCCCAGGGCCTTCTCTTTGCAAGAATTCTGAGGTAGGGGCTAGGTGTGACAGATTAAAACTATCTACTAGGCTGAGGAATTAAGAACCAGTTTATCCTGTAGTCCCCCAATATAAGCCTTTCAACAGTCACTGTGCTGTGACCTAAAACCTCCTTGAAAACAAAATGAAATATAGTGAGACACTGGGAAATGAGAGGGGGAAGGT
This sequence comes from Cabassous unicinctus, assembly GCA_029593785.1. Taxonomy (NCBI): domain Eukaryota; kingdom Metazoa; phylum Chordata; class Mammalia; order Cingulata; family Chlamyphoridae; genus Cabassous; species Cabassous unicinctus. The sequence continues at coordinate 35,845 of JAQZBX010016602.1, read as the reverse complement.
GCCACGGTACAGACTGGACACCAGATATTGCAGTGATAAAAGGCAAAAGGTCAAAAAAATTTTTTTAATATTTTTCATTTTTTAATATCCCAATCTTTTAATTTAATTTAATTTTTAGTTTCTTTTGTTTTTATGTATTTTATCGCTTACATTTAAACTTATCATTATTATTTCATTTTCCTATTAATTGTATCCAGCTATTGTAATGGCTTCATCTTTGAAGAAGCTTTAGATCACAGAAGGGTTATAACTGGTGGGGGAGGATCATTGGTGTGGAGTGTCAGGGATGGGGGATGCGTGGGAGGAAGTTCACTTGAGCATAAAGTATATAAAAATGTTCAAATGTTCATGGAGCATTGTCACAGTGGATGGAGAATCAATCAATAAATGAGAGAATTCTGAATTTCCATTCTGGAGAGCTCTGCCACATTCTCTAAGGGAGCAGAAACAGTCCTTCAAGTGCAGGGGCATTGAGTGGTGAAGGAGGATGATCCACTGATGGGCCCTTGATATTGATGACTAACCTTATGAGTCTTGGCTCTTGAAATTGAAACTTAGCCTATTGTTATGGGGTGCCTAAGGGTTGCCTTCGGAGAGCCTCCTTTTCGCTCACATGTGGCCTCTCTCTAAGCCAAACACAGCATATGAATGCATTACCTACCTTCCAGTGTGGGACATGACTCCTAAGGATGAACCTCCCTAACACCGAGGAATTGCTGCCAAGCACCAACTGGCAGTGTGACTGGAAAAAGACCTTGAATAAAAGAGGGAAAAGATAAAGACAAATGAGTTTATATGGCTAAGAGACTTCAAAATGAGTCGGGAAGTCATCCCAGAAGTAACGCTTACACACATCTCAGTAGGATATCATAGAATTCCAAAGTGGATATCACCCCACATAGTGGGTCTCCTGAGGGCTCTGGAGACACCCAGGTCCTATGTCAGGGCAGATAGCTCCCGTGTTTGGTGCCTTGTCAGTGGGCCCTACTTTGGAGTTTGTGCTTCTGAGAGTGATAGAGTTGGACTCAACTATGTCTTCCCTGCACATGGCTCATCTGTCCTTTCTACTCAAACCTGTACTTAGTGCTGGAGTTTGTAGGTGTATGTCCAGAGACGTGTGTCTTTGGGCTGTCCATGTGCCAGCTGGGCCCGGAACCTTGATGGAGCAGCAACTCCTACTCTACAGCTCATTGGACTCAACCAGGACAACTGGTGCAGAGATGATGGGCAACGGCCATCCCAGGGAATGGAGAGAGTCTGCAGCTGCAGGCAGGATAATCCCATCCATCTTCCCCATGGGATATAAGTCCCCTCTCAATTAGAGGTGGAGTGGACATCAACATCCCAGACTCCTCAGGATTGGGGGAAAGAGCTATGGACTAGAGTGGACTTACTGGTATTCTACTATAGACATATTGTGATTCAAGCAATGGAAGAAATTACAACATTGAGGTGGAGCCAGTGGCAACTGGAGGCTCTTGGGGCAGTGAGAGGGAAAAGCAGTTGTAATACAGGGGCATTTTTGGGACTTGGGAATTGTCCTGAGTGACATTGCAATGACACATAAAGACCGTTTCATATCATCATACAACATGCAGAACTGTGTGGGAGAGTGTGGTCTACAATGTGAACTATGGTGCATGCTCAATGGCAAAGCCCCAGGATGTGTTTATCATTGGCAGTTAATGTGCCACACTAATGAAGGATGTTTATGTGGGAGGTTGTGGGAGGTATGGGAGGTGGAGCATATGGGAATCCCTATATACTTCACTCACCAAAGTCTGTTGCCATGTGTTGGAGCAAGCTGGTTACTGAGGTCTGCGAGGGTTAAGACTTCCTGGGTTCCTCTCTTCCTGGGGCATGTTTCTCTCTGGGCTCAGCTGCTCACTCTCTCCACAAGGGCAGCTGTAGTCTATCAGTTGAACAGCTTGTCTCTCTTCCCAGGCTTCTGCCATGTCTAATGGAGACTTCTCTCTTTCCGCACATATCTGCTCCTTGGTTTGTTTACTTCCTTGGGCTCCAGTATCAAAACTCCAACCTCCCTTCTCTGCAGTGCAGTTTCTCTGTCAGTCCCCACCCACCAAAGTGGTGAAGACACAACATCCTACTGACATGGCCCAAAGTCTTAATCATTATTTAATCAAGTAAAAGTGAAACCTCTGACAGTAGTTTACAAACATAATCAGTATTTTATTTTGGAATTCATCAATAAAATCAAACTGCCACACTCCATCCTCTGAATTCCAAAATGACATTACAATATTCAAAAATTACCTTAAATCAGTAACAATACTAAATAAAAAGTCATGTCACACTCAGTTTAAAGAAACACAATTGGTCTTGGGGCAAAGACCCATCTGAAACTCACAGAATGATTTATCTGTTTCCAATCTACAAATGGACAGACAAAGAATAAACATTTTCATTACAATATGGAGAAATTGGGAGGGAAACAGGAGTTACAGGTACAGAACAGTTACACAAACCTGCAGGGCATACTTCATTAGATGTCAAAGTCTAGGAGTCATTCTTATGAGGGAATCTTCTCCCTGGGGCCTCATGAGGACCCACCTTTTCCACATGCTTGCCCAATTGCCATTTTCTTGATTCCACCATCATCAAGCATCTGGATGTTGACTCAGCTCGACCTCCTCCTTCAAGAGCATTTGGGTGATTGCCACACTACCAATCTTTGGGTTAGTGTCTTAATCCCCCTAGTTCAGTGAAACAAAGATGACATACTCCTTAGACTTTCGCATATAAACCCAACCCTCTCAGAGCAGTGAGTTGGCAATCTGGCCTTCCCTAATCTATGGTGGACAAGTCCACTCTTCTCAGACCTATGGGGTAGTGGCCTTAACCTCCCAAATCCTTGAGGAATGTGATCCATCGTCTTTGTACCCTAGAGTGGCAAAACTCTCCCTGCACATCAGGCAGGAACACACCTTCTTCAACTGCTGGGGCAAACTCACCCTTTCTGTATACATGGGTGGGGTTCCTTTCTTGGCCCAAGGCAATGTCTTAATTCCAGATCTCAGCTTCCATGCTTTTCCTCTTAAAGGTGTTTCTCCTTCAATCTCTCCCTTCCATGTCCCTTTTGGTCCAAGCTTACAGTGGTTTTGTTCATACAGCTCTCTCAAAATGTTTGTTGGTTTAGCATGTAAGAAATAGTGGTCCAATCCACCAGACAGTAAGATTTTCCACATAAATTTCCTAGGTAGCTACATACATCTTCATTCCAAATTTATAAGTTCCAACTGTATTTAAGTCCTCAAATGGGGCATTATCATCTGGGGACTTGATTTCCTGAGTCTTGGAATTTCCAGAATCATTTTCTGGTTTCTTTGTGCCCAACAATTCAGTCCTCAGCTTATCTCACTTTTGTAGCATTTTGCTATAAGCTGCAAGGAGAAGCCAAGCAACATTCTCTGTGTTTACTTTGGAAAGTTCTTCAGCTAAATGCTCAGAATTGCCATTTTCAAATTCTGTCTTCCATAAACCATCAGGAGTGAATCTTGCTAAGGTCTCTGAAACTTTAAAACACAGATATCCTTTCCTCCAGTTTCCAATAATAGTTTCATCATTTACTTCTAAGGCATCATAAAAACTCTCTTTACCATCCATATTACCAATAACAGTCTCTTTAAAGTACTCTTGGCCCTTTCCATCAAGCTTCTCACAATTAATCCAAAAAATACCACTTACCCATTTAAAAAACCTTTCCAGCATTTTTGTAATTACAAAAGCATGACTCCACTCTCTGGTACCAAATTCTGTATTAGCCAACCAAAGGGGGGTGCTGCTGCAAAATACCAGAAATCTGTTGGCTTTTATAAGGGCACTTATTTTGGGTAAAAGCTTACAGTTACCAGGCCATAAAGCATAATTTCCTTCCCTCACCAAAGTCTGTTGCCACATGTTGGAGCAAGATGGCTGCCGACTTCTGCAGGGGTTCAGGCTTCCCAGGTTCATCTCTTCCTGGGGCTCTTTACTCTCAAGGCTTAACTGCTCTGCTCTCTCCACAAGGCCAGCTGTAGACTATTGGGTTAATGTCTTGTCTCTCTTCCTGGGACTTCTGCTGTGTCTAATGGAGCCTTCTCCCTTTCCTCACATATCTGCTTCTCTGTGTGTTTACTTCCTCGGGCTCTAATATCAAAACTCCAACATCCCTTCTCTGCAGTGTGGTTTCTCCATGAATCTCATGTACTACTGATGTGGCCCAATCAAAGCCTTAATCATTATTTAATCATGTAAAAGTGAAACATCTGCCAGACAAGTTTACAAACATAATCAGTTTTTTTTTTTTAATGCCTCAATAATATCAAATTGCCACAAATGCTTTTTCTGCATCTATTGATATTATCATGTGATTTTTTTTTCTTTCAATCTGTTTATATGGTGTACTGCATAGATTGATTTTCTTGTGTTGAACCATCCTTGCATACCAGGGATCAAACCCACTGGATCATGATACATAATTCATTTGATGTGATATTAAATACGATTAGCAAGTATTTTCTTGAGGATTTTAGCATCTAGGTTCATTAGAGAGATTGGTCTATAGATTTCCTTTCTTGTGGCATCTTTATTTGGCTTTGGTATTAAGGTGATATTGGTATCATAGAATGTGTTAGGCAATGTTCCCTCTACATCTATTTTTTGGATGAGTTTAAGCAGGAATGGTGTTAGTCCTTTCCAGAATGTTTGGTAGAATTCACCTGTGAAGCGTTCTGGTCCTGGGCTCTTCTAAGTTGGGAGGTTTTTGATGACTAATTCAATCTCATTACTTGTGATTGGTCTGTTGAGTGCACTAAGTTTTTTCTGTCATCAATATAGGCTGCTTGTGAGTTTCTAGGAATTTGTGTATTTCCTTAAATTATCCAGCTTGTTGGCATACAATTTTTCAAAGTATCCTCTTATGATACTCTATTTCTGTGGGGTCAGGGGTGATATCCCCTTCCTCATTTCTTAGTTTATGAATTTGCATCTTCTCTCCTTTTTCTTTGTTAGTCAAGCCAAGGGTTTGTCAATTTTATTAATCTTCTCAAAGAACCAGGTTTTGGTTTCATTTAGTTTTTCCAGTGCTTTCCTATTTTCAATTTCATTTAGCTCTGCTCTAATCTTTGTTATTGCCCTCTATCTGCTTCCTTTGGGATTAGTTTGTTGTTCTTTTTCTAATTCTTGCAGGTGTGCAGTCAGGTCTTTGATTTTAGCTCTTTTAAAATATATATAGGCGTTCATGGCTATGAATTTCCCTCTCGGTACAGATTTTGCTGCATCCCATAGGTTTTGATACATTGTGTTGTCATTTTCATTCATTTCATTATTTCTTTTTAAATTTTCTCCTTGACTGCTGGTTGTCTAAGAGTGTGCTGTTTAACTTTCATATATTTGTGCCTATTCTGCTTCTTTGCCCCTTACTCATTTCCAGCTTCATTCCATTGTGGTCAGAGAAATTATTTTGTATAATTTTAATCTTTCTGAATTAATTGAGTTTTTTTGTGGCCTAGCATTTGGCCTATCCTGCAGAATGGTCCATGTGCACTTGAGAAGACTGCATATTCCACAGAATGTTTTGTATTTGTCTATTAGATTCAGATCCTCTAATGTATTATTCAATACATTAGAACTAAGATTATTTAAGATCTCAGTTCCCTTATTGATTTTCTGTGAAGATGTTCTGTCTAATGGTGGCAATGGTGTGTTAAAGTCCCCCTACATAATTGCAGCAGCATCTATTTCTCCACTTAGATTTTACAATGTTTGCCTCATGAACTTTGAGGTGCCTTGGTTAGGTGCATAAATGAAAGACATAAATGATTGTCTTTCTTCTTGATTTATTACCCCTTTTATTAATATATAGTGGCCAGTGGCCCTCTTTGTCTTTTACTAGAGTTTTGCATTTAAAGTCTATTATGTCTGATATTAGTATAACTACTCCCACCTGTTTTTTTTGTTTTTTTTTTTTGGTTATTTTTTGCATGTAAAATAGTTTTCCAACCATTCACTTTGAGCATCCCTGGGTCTAAGGTGAGTTTCTTGTAAATAGTGTATAAATGGGTTGTATCTCTTTATTCATTCTGCCAATCTGTTTCCCTTGATTGGAGAGTTTAAGCCATTAATAGTGGAAATACTTGTCTTATTCCACATCTTAGAGGGAAAGCTTTCAGCTTTTCACCATTGAGTATGATAATAGCTGTGGGTTTTTCACATGTGCCCTTTATCATATTGAGGAAGTTTCCTTCTATTCCAATCTTTCAAATATTTTTTATCAAAAAGGAATGCTGGATTTTGTCATTCTTTTTTTGCATCAATCCAGATGATCATTTGGTTTTCCTCTTAAGATTTGCTAATGTGAGGTATTACATTAATTGATTTTTGTGTTTTGAAACCCCCCTTGCATACCTGGGATAAAACCCACTTGATCATAGTGTATAATGCTTTTAATGTGCTGTTGGATTCAATTTGCAAGTATTTTCTTGAGGACTTTTTCATCTATATCCATTAAGAAATTTGTCTCTAATTTTCTTTTCTCATAGTATCTTTATGTGGCTTTTGTCTTATGGTTATGTTGGCTTCATAGAATGAGTTAACTAGTGTTCCCTCATTTTCAATTTTTTTGGAAGAGTTTGAGCAGGATTGGTAAAAATTCTTCTTGGCCTGTGAGGCCATCTGTTCTTGGTGTTTTCTTTGTTGGAAGGTTTTTATTGATCAATTCAACCTCTTTACTTCTTATTGGTGTATTGAGGTCTTCTGTTTCTTCTAGAGTCAGTGTAGGGTGTTGATGTATTCCTAAGAAATTGTCTATTTCATCTAGGTCTTTCATCTAGGTTGTCTTGTTTGTTGGCATACAGTTGTTCATAGTATCTTCTGATGACCTTTATTAATTTTGTGGGGTCAATTGTAATGTCCCCCTTCTCAGTTCTAATTTTATTTATTTTTACCTTCTCTCTCTCTTTTTGACAGTCTAGATAAGGATTTGTCAACTTTAATGGTTCTTTCAAAGAACCACCTTTTGGCTTGTTGTTTCTCTTTATTGTTTTTTTTTTTTCCTCAATTTCATTTCTTCTCTAATTTTTTTAAATTTACTTCTGCTTGCTTTGGGTTAACTTGCTGTTCTTTTCTAGTTCCTTCAGGTGTGAAATTAGTTCTTCAATTTAGCTCTCTTTTTTAATGTAGGAATTTAGGGCTATAAACTTCCTTCCCATCATTGCCTTAACTGCATCCATAGGTTTTGATATGCTGTGTTCTCATTTCATTCCTTTCATGATATTTACTGATTTTTCTTCTTTGTCCCATTTGTTTAAGAGTGTGTTGTTTAAAATCTATATATTTGTGAATTTACCAGTTTTTTTCCTGTTACTGATTTCCAGCTTCATTCAATTATCATCAGAGAAAGTGTTTTATAAAATTTCAATCTTCTTAAATTTATTGAGACCTGTTTTGTGACCCAGCATGTGGTCTCTACCAGAAAATGGTCCATGAGCCCTTGAGAAGAATGTATATATTGCTGTTTTGGGATGCAATGTTCTGTATATGTCTCTTAGGTCTAATTTATTTATCGTATTATTCAAGTTATCTGTCTAGATATTCTATCTATTGATGAAAGTAGTATATTGAATTTTCCAAATCTTATTGTAGAGATTTCTAGTTCTGCCTTCTATTTTGCCAGTGTTTGCCTCATAAATTTTGGGGCACCAGGGTTAGTTGCAGAAATATTTATGATTGTTATTTCTTTAGGTAGATTGTCCCTTTTATTAATATATACTGTCTTCTGTTGTCTCATAACAAAACCTATGGGATGCAGCTTTTGATTTAAATTTTGTTTTGTTGTATATTAATGTAGCTACCTCAGCTCTTTCTGGTAACCATTTCTGTGGAATATCTTTTTCCAACCTTACACTTTCAATATAGGTATATCTTCTGTTATAATGTATCTTGTAGTCTGAATATAGGTGGATCATATTTTTTCATCCATTCTGCCACTGTGTGTCTTGATTTTGGGAATTTAACCCATTGATATTCAATGTTATTACTTTACAGGCAATATTTACTTTAAACCCTTTTATACTTTGACTTTTTTTCTCATATTTCTTTTTTCTTTTTCTTTTTTCCTCTTTTTGTTACTTTTACTGATAATCTTCATTTTGCCATCTCTTCCAAGCCTCTATCTCTTGTTTTCCTTTTCAACCTGTAGCACCCCCATTAGCATTTCTTGTAGGGCTGGTCCCCTGTTAAAGAACTCTCTCATTTTCTGCTTATCTGTAAATACTTTAAACTCTCCCTCTATTTTGAAGGACAATTTTGCTAGATAAAGAATTCTTGGCTGACATTTTTATCTTTCAGTATCTTAAATATATCATACCACTGCCTTCTCGCCTCCATGGCTTCTGATGAGAAATCTGCACTTCATCTTACTGAACATCCATTGAATGTGATGACTCACATATTTCTTGCTACTTTCAGAGTTCTCTCTTTGTCTTTGGCATATGGCCTTCTGATTAATATGTATCCTGGAATAGGTCTATTAGATTTTTAAATAAATTTTATAGATACATATTATTAAGGCATAAAATATATCCAGATTGTACAGTCAATGGTATTTTGGTATAACCACATAGTTTTGCATTCATCACTTCAATCATTATTAGAACATTTTCATTATTCTAATAATAATAAGAATACTAAAAAACAAAAAGCAGACAAAAAAGCTCTACCCCTTAATAATCTTCCCTCAACTTCTCCATACTTCCCCTGCCAATGTTTGTCTTTCTAATTTATTTGTATTTATATTTTTTATAGGTGGAGTTTAACAATATGTAGTTCATTTTCTCCAGTTTTTTCACTTTATGTATTTCCTTTTTTTTTTTTACTCTTATTGGAATATTACTAATATAATACTATATACTAATGACTATGCTTTGCTTTGGTTGTATTTTTGACTGTTATTAACATTTTGTAACATTAATGTACATTTTGCAGTTTCAAAGAGAAATAGACTTATATATTCAATAATATACATATTCATATTTCACATAATGTTTCACTATGCTATATAGTCCCAAGTTACATTTTTCCACTTTCCTTCTAGTAATATACATTACCTTAGACTTTCCCTTTCAACCACTGTCATACCCATATATTAGCACTGCTACTTACAAAGACTTTTATGTGCTTTCACCATTCTTATTCATTTTCAAAGATTTACTAACAACATTTTACCAATTTTGTACAGACTAACCCTCAGGTTTCCATTCTCTAACTTCATTCTATTTTCTAGAGCCCTTATTCTAGTATTTAACTCCATGAGTTTGCACAATATATTTAGTTCATAATAGTGCAGTCATACAAAATTTGTCCTTTTATTTTCCACTTGCTTCACTTAACATAATATCCTCCAGACTCATCCATGTTGTCATATGCTTCATGACTTCATTTTTTTTTCAACTTCATAATATTCCCTCATATGTATACACCACAGTTTGCTAATCCATTAGTTAGTTAATGGATACTTGGGTTGTTTCCATTTTATGCCAATGGTGAATAAGGCCATTATGAACATCGGTGTACCGATGTCTCTTCATGTCACTGCTTTCAGTATTCTGTGTATATACCAAGTAGTCATACTGCCAGGTCACATGGCAAATCTATATTCAAATTCCTTAGGAACTACCAAACAGTCCTCCATAGTGGCTGCACTGGTCTACATTCCCACCAACAGTGAATAAGTGTTCTTATCTCTTCACATCTTCTCCAACATTTGTAGTTTTCTCTCTAATAATGGCCATTCTAATAGGTGTGAAATGATAACTCATTGTAGCTTTTATTTGCATTTCCCTGATTTCCTGGTGGTCTTGAACATTTTTTCATGTCTGTTTTCACTATTTTTCTTTCTTCTTTGGACAAATATCTATTCAAGTCTTTTCCCATTTTTAAAAGTGTTGTAGCATCTCTTTATATATCAGAAACCCTTATCAGAAACGTGATTTCCAAATATTTTCTTCCATTGAGTTACTTGTCTTTTCAACCTTTTAACATAGTCCTTGGTGGTAAAAAATTGTTTATTTTTGTTGAGGTCCCATTTATTTAGTTTTTTCTTTTGTTGCTCATGCTTTGGGCATAAACTCCATGAAACCACCACCTACCACAAGAACTTGTAGATACTTCCTAAATTTTTTTCTAGTAATTTTATCATTGTGGCTTTTATATTTATGTCTTTGACCGTTTTGAATTGATTCTTGTATAGCAACTATGATAAGGGTCCTCTTTCATTCTTTTGGTTATAAATATCCAGTTCTCCCAGCACCATTTGTTGAAGAGACTGCTTTGTCCCAGGAACATGGCCTTGGTATGTTTGTCAAAAATCAGTTGGCCATAGAGATCAGGGTATATTTCTGGACTCTCAATTCTATTCCACTGATCAATGTGTCTTTCTGTATGCCAATACCCTGCTGTTTTGACCACTGTAGCTTTGCAATAATTTTTGACATCAGGCAGTGACATCCTAGCATTCACTTGCCCTTAGTTTCCTGTTGGGTCCTTTCCACCCATGCTCATTCTGATTGGCATACCTGACTCACAGTGGGGGCTGGATGAGTGAGCAGTGAGTGGCTCTTCATCTGTTAATTGCTCTTATTCTTCTCAGGACAACTGCAGGAAGTTTTAACAGGACACCCAGGTAGAAATTGGCCATGAAGAGTGGTAATTATAGGGAGATCATGGGGATAAACCAGTGAATAGTTAGAGTGCTATTTTATTTGACCAAAGGTTGATTTCAAAACAACAGCCAAACAATCACAGAACAATGAATATACAAAGTTTAAGATGTGTATTGATTTTAAGATGACAGATGTTTTGCTTATGTGTAGCACACCTTAGATTTTGGAGCAATTTTAATTTTTTTATTACCTGAGTTAATTTTTGGCTTTCATATCTTCTTCATTTCCTGGAGGAACAGAGTCTCTCCATGGAGTGGGGAAACTATTTTATCTAAGCATTCCCAGAACAGTGAACTAGTTCAGAGAATTAACCTCACAGATTCACTTGAATGAAAGTTTTATTTCACACTTCCAGTCAAGTCTAGGAGAAAAACCAAAAATAAAACAAACAACAAAATCCTGTAAACTATAAACACAGTGAATGTGATTAAATTTAAAACTAATTTGTACTGTATTTGAACATTGCATACATCATGACATTGCTTAGGAAATGTCAGGTAGAAGGACCCTGGGGATAAGAAGTGGTTCAGAAATGAGAGGAAACCTTAAACTTTGACATGATACTTCTCTCCATCTCCTCAGATGAGGGACAGGGCCTGTGAGGGTTTCACTAGGACAGGTTCCAACTCCTGCATTTGCATCTGGGACAGGACACCTGAGGACAAGGAGAACCACAGTGAGTCATGAGCTCAGATGCATCATCCCAATTATCTTCTTGTCTGAATCCTAAGACACTGAAAATTAGGAGCTACGGTTAAAAAGAGGAAGAACCACAAAGATTTCATGTTTCTGTGGATGATGCCAAGCCTCCCAGAATTTCTGTTCCAGAGAGAGGAAAATCTTGAATATGAGTTAATATAATACATGGTTTTTTATGGTAACTACGTTATGGTTTGCATGAGGGAGTAACCTTTGTATGAAAAGATGAACAGGGGAGAAAGGGAGTCCATATTGCTGGGTCTCCCCAGGGAGGAGAATACTGGTTGTGCTCTTGGAAAACACTGTCCTCAGCCTCAGGTCCCCCTTTCCATCTCAGTATCCCCATTTCCAGGCAGGGAGATAAGCAGAAGGAGCTGGTCAGGGAGACAGATGCAGACATGCAAAAGGATGACTGTGGGAATTGGGTCAATGTACATCTACTTTCAGGGATGACATATATGTGATTATCATCCATGAAAATATCCATTCTGATAGTTTACCTTTATTTAATTATTTTTAATTTATCTGTGGAGGAATGGGTATTTGGGATGACTTCCTCAATTTTGCTGATGTTAACTCTCCAGTATTAATTTATTTGAGAATGTATACTACGTTACCAGTGCTGTTTGATATTACCAGCACAATTTTGCATTGTAAAGAATAGAAAACATATATAACAAAAAAAAAAAAAATGAGTCAGAGAAAGCAATGCAAGATAAAAGATTTGGGCTCTAATTTAATAGTACAGTCTTTTATCTTCTAGAAGCTTGTAGTCATGATATGGAGACACAAGATCACAGCTCACAAAGGCTAAGACAGTGTCCAATGGAGCTCATATTACAGAGAAGTGTCCTATAAACATCTCCTCCCACGGTCCCCAATAATGGAGGTGTCTCCTGTACCAACATAATAAGTCAATTCTACATCCACATTCACTTTTAATTCAACAGTTATCCACTTCTCTGATAATGGCCATTTGAATTTCCCACATCAGTTCACAGAGGACAGAGGCGAGGGTCCCAGTTAGTGGTGAGTGTGTAAGTCCCTTATTCTTTTCCAGGTGACTACAGGAGCCAGAGCCTGAGTCACAACCTGAGCTCCATGTAAAGTGCCCAATACCTGGGATTTAAATCAAAGAAATACAAGTAATGTAAGAGAGAAGAAATAACACAGAGATATGGGAACAAGAAGTAGGGGAAATAAAATACATTAACAAAAAAACAGGCTATTGAATCAATGCTAAGTCTGATGTGCACACTTTTGCATGAGGAGGAGAACCAGATGGGAAATTCATTAGGATATATAGGTTAATGACCTTGCACAAACTTTCTTTTGGCTCAAATGTGATTGACAAAGTGTGTCTCATGGAGATCTGTTCTGAGTCTGATTGGAAAGGAGAGGATTTCCTGAGTTCCCCAAAATTTAATTCTAGTGACAACTGACAGAGTCATTTCTGCCTCCATAAGGGACATCCTGTTTTGTGGGCATGCAAGAATGTTTTCTACTTTTACCATGAAACTTTTCTCATTCAGAAACCTCAGTGGATGGCACAGAACATAAATCTAAAGATATCTTAGGGGCAAATGTTAGAAGGTGAGGAAAGCCCAGACAACAAAGGAAACCAATCTCTAACCTCCCATCTGCACCTGTGCCTGGCCCCATATGCTAGGGGTACTGATAACCCACTCTGTAGAGGAATTTTGTGTCTGGCTCACTCTGCCTTTCCCATTCTGTGTCTCTGCTATAGCAGTATATGACCAGGTCCTCAGTTATCATGCTGCTCATTTCAGGTACAGTCTGTTCTCTGGAGATGGTGAGTTGGCCCTTCATGGGGTCTGTGCAGTATATAGCACCACCACTACCACTACTCACTACCCATTCTAGACACTTCTTGGACCCTTTAAGTAGCCTATCAGCTACTAATGAATCAACAGCTTCATAGGAGAGTCTTAGAGACACTTCACACTGTTCCAAACCACCCCCAACTCTACCAGCTGTACCTCATACTGGAGGTTTATAAGCACCAAGACATATGGTCAGGAATACTGGAACATCTGGGTATCCCATGGAAGGGTTCCTCTCCCAGAACTGCAGGGTCAGGGCTGTAGTAGAGTTCAGCAGCAAAGGAACAGGCCAAATTTGCATATTCTCCTACTTTATAGCAAGCTCTGAGGTTGGAGGACTTGGGAAATGATAGTGCCCAGAAAAAAAAAAATGAGTGTCCTGGGGTAGTTGGATGTTAATGATACCATTGAGACAATATGATTCCTTATTATGTGTTTGCACTGGAGCAGATATTTTGCAACCATTATTTTACTTAATTCATTCATATGTATAGAAACAATGTGAAGAAGACAGATGTAAAATTTTACAGATTTCAAATGGAAGTATAAAGACATTAGACAACATGCCTAAAAGTACATATATGGTAAGAGTGAGCTGTGAATGTAGACTCTCCTCCTCAACAAAGAACCTGAATGCTCCCTTGAAGCAGTTTCATATCAGAAGGAGAAATGCTTCATGAGAATTGCAGCACCCGTCTTTATATAGTGAGAATATTTTGTGACTATTGCATTTTATTGTTTACCTAAATAATGCAGAAGGAACCCAGGTTCATGGAGATGTATTTAAAGGGTCTCTGGCATTTCACAGGTCATAATCTGTTTCTCCATCTTTCCATGCTATTAATATGTCCATTTGTTTATTTGTTTCAGTATTATTGAATAATAATTGACATATGAAATTTTCACATATTTAAGTGTAAAATTTCACACACACACACACACACACACACACACACACATACCTGTATCTATCACCACAATGCAGATAGTGAACTCTGGATAGTTTTCTCTGATACCTCTAAAATTTTCAACATTTTCAAAATTCTCAACTCATTACAGCATCAACACAAATCCCAAGTTCCACCTAAATATCATCTACACAAAAGTTATTAATCTTAACCTCTATATCATCTTAATCATGTATGGGTGACACTCTGGGTATGAAATATCTTTCCACATGCAGACTTATGAGACTAGAAATCATGTTATCTGAGCACAAAATATAATGGTTGCCCAAAGACCACTTTAGATTAGAGAAGCCATCAATTGATACACTGCTTTGATTATGCAAAATTAATATCTGACTTCATGATAGCAAGCCATTTATAGGGAAACACCTGTGCTCCCCTTCTCTCTTCTATTCTTGGAGCACATTTTTTTCAAGTGCTCATAGGAACACCACTTTATTCATCCTAACATCATGCTTCAAACAAGTAGAGATGATGTTGGGGCAGCACATATTGTATAGAGTGAGAGGTCCTATAGACTACTGATCTGGGTCAACATCCAAGCTGTGGCCTTGGTTGCTGCATGACTTTTGATAGTTCCCTGGGCACTTTCCAGATGGTTTAACACTGTAATGGTCATATAAATACCCACCCCCTAACTATAATGTGAACACAGTTGGATGATGACCCTCCCAGCAGGATTTTTAAAGGGTTTCATTCAGTGAGGGTAAATCATATCTACTGATAGAAAATAACTGAAGACAGTTATTTTTAATCATGTTCAACTTCCAGTGCAGATCTGAGCAGCTTCTCCATTTTTCTTGATCTTCCTGGGGTCTGGCATTTAGAGGAGGATATAAGGGACTTCCACTTTCCCAGAATCTCTTCCAACCTCAGGGACTTTCATGTTCACCTGGAACATTGTTTTTAAATAAAAATCCTTGTGGGCATTGGGACTCTTTTCATAAACTAAATCAAGTAATACAAATACCTGTGAAAACCATAGGGGAGGGGGAAGAAATTAAAAGGCATTTTTATAGTACACATGTTTATAAACAGTTGTGTGACTGTTAATTATTACACAGAATATCTGAAACTTACATCCTCAGAGTATTAAATTTAGGGGGTGATTTAGGCTGCTGAAAACATATACCAGTAATTGGTTGGCTTTCATAAGGGGGGTTATTAGCTTATAAGCTCATGTCATTGAGGCTGAAAAAAATGTCCAAATCAGGGTATCATCAGGTGATACTGCCTCCCTGAGATTGGCTACAAGCAATCATCGATTCCTCTGTTAAATGGCAAGCCACATGGCAGCATCTAGTGGTCTCTCCCTTCCCTTCCAAGTTTCATTGCTATCAGGTTCTTGATTCCATGACTTTGTTTTCTCTCTCCTAATTAATCACTATTATAAAGGGCCCCCAATAAGAGGATTAAGACCCACCATTGGCAACACTTTAACCAAAGTAACCTAATCAAAAAGCCCTTAACTGTAGTGACCTAATCAAAAGGCCTTACTTACAGTAGGTTTACACCCAAAGGAATGGATTAGCTTTAATACCATCCTTTTGGGGTTACATATAGCTTCAGATCATCCCAGTATGACACAAAGATCATATTTGAAACTCAATGAGAAGAGGACTGAATCTAACAAACATACTGAAAATTCTATTGATGATTCCTCACAAGCCATATTAGTAAGTCTCATAACTATTACATTTTGATATTCATGCCACCTTTAAGTCCACAAATACAATTTACAGGGACCTGCAATGCCTTCTTGGAAACTGTCTACTTGATGAACATTCTGGGATTCCCAGAGCTCACTCAATGTAAAGGTATCTCCTGTTTATTGCTACCTCATGCAACACTGGTCCAGGTGTCATCCTGTTACTCTGGGCTTTTCCAGTTTGGGGTCCAGCTCAACATCACTGTAGCCCTCAGGTAACTGCATAGATACAGCTTTCACTCAGAATCCACCCCTGAGTAGCAAGGCAGGTTAGCTGGAGCGATGCATGAGTCACAGGCCAGATTGTCAGTGCAGAAACAAGGTTTCAAACCCATCATGTCCCACATTTATTCCTCTCATATTTCCCTGCAAAATGCAGCTGCTTCTCTAGAGGTGATAGCTCAGGAAGAAATTCCAGTGTTCCTGATGATAGAAGAGTCTCTGGATTCCCTAGGAAGTATCTGTTTCCAGTGAGAATTGGGTGGCTTTTCCCAGTCTATCATGCTAGATGTTCCCAACAGGATCATACTGCTGTATGTTTGGATCTTCTACAGGATAAATAAATGCAGGGGGCCCATCCATGATGGAGTAAACAAAATTAGGCACCTCGGCAATACATCTAAGGACATGCCAGCCCTTACACAGACTAAGATAATGTTACTTTTCTGAGGCAGAAGAGATCTCTAAGCAGGTCCACATCTAACTCCTTTATGTACCTGCTCCTGCATGCCCAAGATGATCACATTATACTTTAACTTCTTGTTCACAATCCTTCCCCCAATGTAATTAACAACATATATATGTATATATCAAGGAGCTAAGCACAGGGAAAAAAGCCGTTGAGTAGCCTGGGCAAGGAGAAATATACATGACCACAATCTGGGCAAAGAAAGTGGGGGCTTAATTTTCAATTCAAATAAAATCATTCTGCCATAAAAAATCTGCCCTTATGATGATTAAAAAACCCTGTAATTTCCACATTATTATTATTATTATTAGAGGTAGTAGTATTAATATATTTTGGCTGGGCACAGGACAGAGAATTAATCCCTTAGAATTAACTGCCCAGATTAAAGTGTCAGTTGAAAACAACAAGTTTTTTATTTCCAGTCTAATCCAGAAGATCAGTGTGAAGTAAAATTAATTTATATATAAATGTATATGAATTTTACACATTATGTGTATAAATTTAAAAAACCACAGTGATTCCTGTAGCATCCATATTACCTTTATGTTGAATCTCTGAGACACTAACATCTAGGAGCTGCCACCAGAAAGAGGAAGAACCATTCAGGTTTCATGTTCCTGTGGATGTGACCCATGATTTGCATTCAGTATTTCCCTGGTTGAGAGGGAATTTAAGTGTGCTGTGCTTTTAACAGTTGACTGAAGTTGTGATTTGCATGTGGGAGTTACCTTTGTATGTAAAGGTCAAAGGGGCCATGGAAATTTCCTGCCTCTGGGACTCCTCTGGGAGGAAATGTTAGCTGAACCCTAAGAGAACTCAGTCTCCTTCATGAGGTCCCACTTTACCAAGTAGAGGATTTTCTCTTTCCAGGACATGAATCTCACAGAAGTTGCTGATAAAGGAACTGGATGTAGCAAAGGAACAAGGATGACTTAGGGAATGTATTGCATGTGCCTCTATGCTCATGGATATACATGTTTATCAAATACCCGATGCAAATACAGTGTCCTCTAATCTCCCTAATAACAAATATTCAGATATTTTATTTCCTCTATTTGCTGGCTTTTATTGGATATTCTAAAATTTTCAGGTGGTAGGCAAATGAATCAAACACAGTGAATTCAGACAAAATGGGTCCAATTCAATATGGATCATAATTCAGAATGACTTGAGTGACTTACTTAACTTGCATAAAACTTTCTTTATTTGAAAGGCCATTTATAAGGTGTATATTCAGTAGTTATTTTAGAATTGAAATTGTCCCAGTCAACTTCTAATGCAGATTATTTTTTATCACTCCTAGCAGGTGCCTATACCACTTTATTCCCTGTTCACAGCTGAGTCTGCAGGGGCACCCTGCACCTCAAGACTCTCTCCTATAGGAGGAACTTTAAGGAACATAAGCCTTCCTATGAACTACAAACCCAGACAGCCAGTGGAATAAATATCCTTAGCTTGCCAGTATTTTGTATCAGTGTTAAAGATTGAATTCTGTCTCCCAAAAAGACATGTTCAAATCCTAACAGCTTGTTTAGTGAATGTGACTTTGCTTGGAAATGGGGTATTTGACAATATTGTTAGATAGGGTATGGTTAACCTGGATTACATAGGTCCCAATTCAACATGACTGGTGTCCTTGTAATAAGGAAAGAATTGGACACAGACAGTCTCGAGAGTGCCATTTGGTGACTGAGTTAGTAATTGAAGCCCAGTGATTTTGGGCAAAGCACTAGTGGGTAAAGGAGGATGAGAAGGATTCTCCCCTAAAGTTATAAGATTCATGGCCTCCAAAACTGTAAGACAATAGATTTTCATTGTGTTAAGCCATCCAATTAGTTATACTTTGTTACAGGAGTCCTAGTAATCCATTCATGGATTCATTCTACCTGAAAAATTTAGAATCTCAGAAATGTCCAATTCCTGCTTTCTCTATCAATGCCAGTGAATATGGATAATGTTAAAATTGTTTCCACTACATCAAGGGAAATGACATGCAGATCCTTGGCAATACATCAACATAGTGTTGTATCTTTGCAGAAGGGATGATCTCACAGTGACTAGGGGGATACTTGCTGCCTGGAAATCAGCCTTCTTGAAAACTGAACTGAGTCCTGTGCCACTGAATCCTAGGACTGTGGCTGAGGTTCTAGAATTCAGTAGTGAGAAAGCCTAGCACAACTCCACCCTCTACTGTCCTGTAACCCTGAGGATATGACCCTATCCAAAGGGCTTCAGTCTTATAAAAAAAAATTCAGGCCTACAGCAGAAACATTATTTTCAAAATTTGTACTAGGAACAGAGAGAGAACCATTTTCTCTTATCTTCACTGTTATATTAGTGTTATCAGTACCCATCGGGGATCAGAAAGTGATAACCTATGTGCACCCTCACCTCTGACCACCACAATTACCCAAGTAATATCTGCTCTAGTCCCATCCTTGAACTATCACTCCTTTGTGATGGGACCAGGTCAAAACAGCTCAGGCTCAGTGTCCCCAACTGTACTTTGACCAATTTAGATCTCATTGTTTCTGGAAATCACTTATCATCTTATTTCAGGAACACAGCCTTACATGCAGCATATTGCAACCTAGCTATTTAGTCAAGTGAGATACATAACAAATAACTTCTGTGCATGAATGTAGGTGTATTAATCAGGGTTCTATAGGGAAATTGAACCAATGGGATATATTTGTAAATAATATGAAATTTTATAAAATTGTCTCACATAAATATGGGGATGCACAAGTTCAGATTCTGTAGGGCAGGCTGCAAGGCAGGGATTCCAATGAAGGTCCTCAGTGAGTTCTCCAGGAGACTGTCTGCCTGACTTTCAAGGAGAGATGGAAATTCTCTCTCTGTTTGCCAAAATCACTTGTTCTTTAAGGCCTTCAACTAATTGGTTGAGATGTCACTCATTGCTGAAGGCAATCTCCTCACTTGATTGTAGGTGTAATCAGCCATATATGCAATCAACTCACAGATGATTAAAGTCTATGAAATGCCCTTGTATTGCAATTATCCCAGTGCTTGCTTGATGAGACACCTGGCCATGATTACCTTGCTGAGTTGACGTACTGACCTAATCATCAGTGTCCACTCCTTGTCATTTTGGAAGCCATACACATCACCTTAAACCATACGTAATTCCTAAGTAAAGACAATTACAGGTATATAGATATATAGATATATTTCCCACCTAACAATATTCAACTGCCCTGCTTGCAAGTGGAATCACATTAAATCCCTCCAGAATAGGTTGCAAGTTCTTGAGTAATACTCTCCTGAAATCCTTAAATACTATGGCATGAACCTAATACAACTTATGTCATACTATAAGGGGAAAGGTTAGGGAAGAAAACAAAGATATCTGTTTTATGTATATATACACATATACTCATAACAAAACAAGGAAGAAATATCCATGAACATTATAGACATCATTTCTGTTACTAGTCACATGTTCTAAGTTCATATTTATCACTCCACCTTCCACTAACCATTCATGTTCTCTTGACCATCAGCAAGCACCTCAGTTCTTTGCCTGGTGGGGTGACCCAGACTTTCATTCCAGAAGATTCTGGGCCATTGTTAATCCTGTCTGGATTGGGTTGTTGCAGTTTCCCATTTACTTTAATCAAAAGGCATGGTAGTACTAAGAGACACCCTAGAAGATCTTCTGTATACCTGGAAAATTCTTCTTTATCTCCATTGTATAGGTACAGTTCTATTCCTCATGAAAGTAAGGATCAGTAACTCCAGCCAGTACAGTGTTTTCCTTCTTTGTTTACTGATTCAGAGGAATGAGGAGCCCAAAGTGGCCAGATGGCAGTCTTAATATCCAGTTCAATAGAATTTTTGTTTTGTTCCCTGGTAGAAGCAGTGTTCCTTTTGGAACTAAGGACTGTAGATCAGCAAAGCATAAGGTTGTAGGCATGAAAACAAAAATTTTCCTAGTGGATTACTAGAGGTAATAGTGAGTTGTGCCACACCTGTTTCCTCACCTTGATTCTGGACCTATGTATCCTGGCCATGGAAGAAACGGCACCATAGAGTGAACACTGATTTAGAGCATACATAGTCTCCTGGAGAACATTTCCCCAGCCCTGCAAAGTATTGCCAACTAGATGACACCATTCCACCGTTCTATCAATCCACCTGCTTCAGGATAATGTGGAACATGGTAAGACTAGTGAATTCCAAAAGCATGTGTCCATTCTCACACATCATTTGCTGTGATGTGGATTTCTTGATCAGAAGCAGTGCTGTGTAGACTACCATGGAGGGGGATAAGACATTAAGTCCATGGATGGTAGTTTTGGAAGAAGCATTGCATGAAGGGAAGGGGAAACCTATGTTCAGAGTATGCATCTTTTACAGGTAGAACAAATCACTGCCTCTTCTATAATGGAAGTGGTCCAATGTAATCAACCTGCCACCAGGTAGCACGCTGATCACCTCAGGGAATGGTGTCAAATCAAGGACTGAGTGTGGATCTCTGCTGCTGGTATATTGGACATTCAGCAATGGCCGTAGCCAGTTCAGCCTTGGTGAGGGGAAGTCCATGTTGCTGAGCTCATGAGGAGCCTTCATCTCTACCACCATGGCCACTTTGTTCATGAGCCCACTGGGCAATGACAGGAGTGGCTAGGGAAAGAGGCTGGCTGGTATCCACAGAACACATCGTCTTATCCCCTTGATTATTAAAATCTTCTTCTATGGAAGTCATCTTCTGGTGAGCATTCACATGGGACACAGGTATCTTCATGTATTTTTCCATTCACAAATGTCTATCCACATTCCTTTTCTCCAGATTTCTTTGTCACCAATTCTCTAATCGTGTTCCCACAACAACCTTGATCATCTAGCCAAACCATTGACAACAGCCCATGAATTAGTGTACAAATGCACCTCCAATCATTTCTGCTTCCAAGCAAAATAAGCAACCAGGTGTACTACTCTTAAGTTCTACCCACTAGGAGGATTTTCCATCATCACTGTCCTTCAGGGACATCTCTGAATATGGCTGCAGTCCACTTTCAGGTGGTAACTGCATATTGTGCAGAACCATCTGTAAACCATGCTTAGGATGTCTTTTCTTCTGTCAACTGATTATAAGGGACTCCCCAAGAGGCTGGGAAAGAAATGGTAATGTGGCAGGTGTGGTAACCATGGGCTTTTGGGCCAATTCATCACGTAATCTACTTGTGCCTTCAGGACCCACTTGAGTCCTGTCTCATATATGACACTTCTTGTTTGGATGGATAGCTGCTTGCTGTGTACACACAATTTTACGGTTTTTTGATCAGATAATACCCAGCTCATGATAGGCAACTCAGATCCCATGGTAACTTGGTGACCCATGATTAAGCATTCAGTTTCTTATAAGGCCCAGTAGCAAGCCAAAAGTTGTGTCTCAAAAGAAGAAGGGTTATCTGCAGAGGATGGCTAGGCTTTGTTCTAAAATCTTAAGTGTCTACATTTGTGATTCTCTTGTAAGGGCTTGTCAAAGATTCCAGATGGCATCTCTATCTGCCACTCACTTTTCCTGCAACATTGGGTCTGTTGGATCATATGGCTTAAGTGGCCGTGCAGCTTGTACAGCAGGCTGGACCTGGCACAGAAAACTAACAGCTTTATTCTTCTTGCAGTAATCAGGAATATGTTGTTTACTAAATCCAAAGAGGCCAGATAAGCATTATACCTCCTTTTTTTGGTCATAGCAGGGGCCAGATGCAACAGCTTATTCTTCACTTTTGAAGGGATATCCAATACACCCCACACCACTGGACACCTAGAAATTTCACTGAGGGAAAATGCCTCTGTATTATTTTTGAATTTGTCTTCCATCCTATCTCACACAAATGCTTCACTAATAAGTCTAGAGTAGTTCCTACTTCTTGTTCACTAGGCCCAATCAGCATTATATCATCCATATAATGGACCTGTGTAATGTCTTGTGGGAGGGAGAGGTGTTCAAGTTCCTGCAGACAATATTTTGACATAAGGATGGAGAATTGATATACTGCTGAGGTAAGGCAGTGAAGATATATTGTTGGCCTTGCCAGTTGAAATCAAACTGTTTCTGGTCATCCTTTCTAATGGCAATTGAGAAAAAAAGGATTTACCAGATCAATAGCTGTATACCAGGTACCAGGGAATGTGTTAACTTGCTCAAGAAGTGGCACCAAATCTGAAAGAGCAACAGCTGCAATTGAAGTCACCACTTGGATAAGTTTATCATAATCCGCTGACATATACTCCAAGTTCCATCTGTTTTCTTCACCAGTCAACTAGGAGAGTTGAACGGAGATGTGGTCAGAATCACCAATGTACATCCTTAAAATCCTTGATGGTGGCACTGATCACTGCATTCCCTCCGGGAATCAGGTATTACCTTTGGTTTACTATTTTTCTTGATAAGGGCAGTTATAATGGCTTTCCTATCATAATAGCCCTCACTCCATAAGTCAGGGAACCAATTTTGGGATTCAGCCAGTTGCTGGATATGTCTATTCCAATTCTGATTTCTGGTACTGTTGAAATAACCACATAATGGGGTCCAGGGACCTACAGAACCCAATGTGAGATGGACCTGAGCTAAACCTCCATCAGTCACCTGATTTTCATAAGTCCCCCCTCTGAAGGGTGGACCACAGTGATGTTTTGTATCTCCTGGAATTAATGTCACTTCTGAGTCAGTGTCTAGTTATCCCCCAAATGCCTGACCATTTCCTTTTCCCTGCAGTTACCCTGGTAAAGCCTGTAGGTCTCTTTGGGGAAAGCTGGGAGGAAGCTAAACAGTACACATTTTTGTGGCAGTGTAACAGGATCCTTCCCCAAGGGTCCTGGTTTTCCCCTCATTCAAGTGCTCTGCATCTGTAAACAAGTTTGGGAATTGATTTAGTGGCTCTGACTCTGTTTCCATAATTCAAGTTAGCTTTTGTTTACTAGATCTAGACCTAGTCTACTTATACAGATCAAGTAGGAGTTTAGTAGATTACCCATCAATTTTGCTTCTAGTTATCCCATGATCTCTTAGCCATCACCATTGTTTTCATTGTAGTAACCACACCCACCTTGTCTTTGGAGATTAAGTGCTGCCATGTGGCTTCTGCTAGTTGGGATTTGGTCATCCCAATAGTGTTTAAGGATCCTGGTTCCATGACAGCAGTTTCCACATTAATATCTCACCTACAGAGAAGAGAAACCTCAGAGCTCTTCAGGGATGATGGAATTAGTCTCACAAATGTATTTCTTACAGACCTGGTGAAAAATGTGTCTTCTGGACATTCCTGGGGTGGATGGGCAGTTCTTAGATGGCAAATCCATTTACCATACCAATCTCTTTAAGCATTTGGAGCCACTCATCTTCAGTATATCAGGGTAATTCTGGCATATCAATCTCAGGCAGTGTCAGCCATCTTTTGGTTCATGTTTCAGCCAAGCAACAGAACAAATTGTTAGAGCTCTTTCTAACCCTTCAAGCTACAACACTGAATCCAGAATCTTTGCTTAGTGGGCTCAAATCTATAAATTCATCCTGATCCAACTTGATATTATTCCACCATTATCCCATACACTTAATATCCATTCCCACAGATAGATCCCTGGTTTCTTTCTATATAAATTGGAAAACTCAGGCAGTTCCTTTTTAGTATACTGTAACTTTCTCATGGGTCACAATTTATATTTCACCTTTGGGGGATTGTTGTGACTTTAGTTTAGTTATATGCCTAGATGAAAAGAGGGGTGTTGGGGGCAGTTAAGGAGAAGCACTAGAAGTGTCTTGTAATCCATTTACCTCAGGGAATTCCATTTCAGTTACATCTCCTGAAAGAGGATTAACCTTTTTAGGAGGA
Source organism: Cabassous unicinctus (assembly GCA_029593785.1). NCBI lineage: Eukaryota > Metazoa > Chordata > Mammalia > Cingulata > Chlamyphoridae > Cabassous > Cabassous unicinctus. The sequence continues at coordinate 11,358 of JAQZBX010016602.1, read as the reverse complement.
GGTTGGATGGCAGACTCTTCAAGGCATGGTGCAGGTTGGGTGGTTTTCTCCTTAGGGCAGGGAGGATTTCAGGTGGTTGCCTCTTCAGGACAGACCATTACAGGTTTATCTGGCTAAGTCTAAGCAGAATTCATGGTTTCAGTGTCTCAAGTGCCATCATCTTAAACCCATATGTCTCCATCTGAATCCTAAAGGTTACACTCCTTTCCAAACAGTGCCCTCACTTTAAGAGCAGACACCCTGGCAAGCTTGAGATATTTGTTTCCATTGTAATTCTGCTTCTCTTACAATGAGACTCTGAGTCTGGTTTTCAGAGATCTCAAGTCTACAGTTGCATGAGATAAGAGTTTCTTTTGAGCACACATAGAAACTTTCACATCATTCATATGGTACATAAGTTGCAATTTTGAAGCCTTCACCTAATCCCTTTCTTTTGTAACTGTATCCAGCATATTTAAGAATAGCCAGCCAACATCATTGTATCTTTTAACTTCTAAAACTCTGTTAAGATATTAAAAAACAGTCTCTCCCAGATCCTTGCCTCTTATAAGCATAGAAGTATTCATATCCAGTGGTGATATTTTATGTATCTCTATTGCCAACTCATGCCATGGACTGTCAGTGACATCTTGATTATTTGAATCAGAGTCATTATTGCCCTTGTATCAAATCAAAGTAGAGAGTCAATTGCAAAAATCCCAGAACAAATTCAGAAATACCATTTTTAAGATTCTGTTTCTCAAGGACTAATGTAATTAAATGTGTGAAATGCAATTAAAATTTAAATGAAAATATATTATTTTGAATCATAAAGCAATACCTCTCATCATAATGTGAAATGCATAATTAAAATTGGCATTTCTGAAAGCATTAAGAAAAATATTTAGACTTGTAGCACTAGCAGAGACATTGCATATAGCCTATTTAAGAGTTTTAGTAACTTTTATCCTGTTTCAATAATATTGGCTAAGAAATTATAATGTATATTTTATATTTTATTTCCTATATTTCAAAGATTTAGCCTTTTGGCATTGAATTTCTTCAAGAGTAAGGTGGTTGCCCTAGGTAGCTGGTTTCTTAAAAACTGTTTTTAGTTCTATGATTGTTTCCTGTGATAAGTGTTTTTGATCTTCTAAATTTTCAGAATATTGCACCAAGTAGAAAGTGAACAGTTTTCCTTAGAAGAGAAAGAGTGAGAAATTTTTCAAGTACTTTCTGTTGCTTTCTTATCATTTGTAAAAATGTGTAATAGTGTCCTAGTAAGCCTGAAAATAGTTTCTGGCCTCCATGTTTTGTGATGAAACAGTTGATTAAAAAAAAAACACCCAACACTGATTCATAAATCAAAAATGGTTACAGATTTCTGTTTTCTTCTTTTTCTTGACTTGAGTACAGAGTTTTAGAAGTATATATATAAAGTCACTTACAGGTTTTGTCCACGTATGTCATCTAAGCCACCATTCAAAAAGATAAAAAAAATTTAATGAAATTTTATCTAAGCCAAACTAGAGGATGAATATTTATCTCTTTTTTCACTTCTATTTTAAAGCACTTTATTATATTATTGTATAAACCGATCTCATATTATGTCAGGCTACCTATGCCAAATGGGTATCTCTCTGTACAAAACCAGAAAATATTGCAACACCCCCTTTCCTTTCTGTTTGTATATTTAATTTCTTGGAAAATACTTTGATTTTCATTGATACACTATCAGAACCTAGTAATTCCAAATTAAATCATAACAATGCATACTATTATAGAGTATTTTATATTATGGGTATACAAAAGATTATCAAAAATTGGCTTTCTGAATTAGAACATTATCAAGTCTTGTCCTCCCAAAAAAAGCCATAAAATATAATTTTAAATGCATTTAGATGAAGATCAGAATAATCTTCATTTGACACTAACTGATTACATCTAAAACACATGACATCACAAGGAAAATGGGGGCAACAGGCTGTTCACATGATAAAGTGGGTTCAAGGCAGTCCAAAGACCTCTGTGCACCATGATTTCACAAAAAGTACATGTAAATGCTTCCAGAAACATAGAGAAGCCATTTCAACATTTATTATTAATATGCAGTGACTCTCTTACAATATCTGCTTTCTAATATAGATGCGCAGGGACTTTTAACTCACCCTAGATATATTTTAAATTGTTTAAACAGTTTTGCAAAAAAATAGTAAAAATGTCTTGCTTTAATTTGATAAGTTTACAACTCTGTAATAGTTCTTAATCCAAATAACTTATAGTGAATAATTATATTATTAAAGTATTCTCCATATTTCATCATACTAGGTGAAAACATATCAGAAAATGAAAGAGGAGTCTTCCTAACAAGGTACAATCAACATTCCACCAAATTTAAGTACCTTTCCCCCTTAAGTCAAAATACCATGACACCATGATAATTATGGCATGTGCCTTTCTTGGTAATAGCTCAGTTCTGACCCTAAAAAGCAAGTAGAGAAAGAAATGGGGATAAAGATATGTTTGAATGACAAAGCCATTAGCTTTTACCTGAGACATTTATTCTTGAGTTTAAGTGGGGAGTAGAGACAGGAAAAGTGACCAAAAGAGAAGGAAGAAACACCTTCAAGTGCTTGTCTCATCAGAGATGAAAATATTTTTCTTTAAAGCTGTGTAAGTGGAATCATTTTCTGCACAGGGCAATCTGAAATGCTACCTGGCAATATTGTGCAATGAATGAACACTCTGCATTTCAAAATAACTAAAAAGTACTAGCGATAACCCCAGCTCCATCCCCCCCATCCCCACCTGACAACTGGTTCAAAGAGGTAAAATGATTATCAATGATCCTAGATTACTTGAGACTTGACTAATTTAAAAAGAAACAGCAAACTTTTTAAATGGCAAGTATATACGGTCGGCGATAAGACGTCCATATATCTGGTATGGTTTTAATATTCTTCTTCCACAATGCTCCCCAATTCCTACACTTTTTCAATAGAAATCATTTTGGGGGGAATGTGGGGGAAAGGAGGGATCCAATCTAGCACATTTTAATAGTGATTGTATAAAAGAAAAATATAAATCCAACTTCAAAACATGTTTTCTTTTTATCCAATTCAATTCAAAACTTTATATACCAGGAAACATTTAAAAAAACATGTTTTATGACTATGAGAAAAAAACCTAACTTTAATAATGCAAGAGAATCCAGTCCATTTATGAAAACTAGCTTTACAATCAAGTTTAACTGACTAAAGAAATTACAGATAAAACATTTTACAAAAAGTAAAAGTATAGATAAAAAATTGGTATCACAGGAAACTATGATCATCTAATATTTTTTTGATAATAGTTCTAATTCCATAGGCCTTTATATAGTATGCCAGTTTGTACTGGAGTTCAAGGACAGAAAAAGCAACAACTTCTAAATTGGTGGTATACATTTCTTTAATTTTTAAAAATGTAAAGCCATTTTAAAAATATAGAAAAACCACGAGATGAAAAATGAAAAATTCAACTTTTCACAACCAAAAATAATTAGTAGGAACTTCAAAATAATTTAGAAAAGAATGTGTTGTAAAAGTATGCCTCAGATCTACTTTTCATTACCCAAAATTATGTGAATTCATAATTCTAAATAAATCTGTTTAAAGTAGGGGAGTAAAAAGTCACTTTCAGTTTATTTGTAAGTTCTAGGCTTTATCACGTTGGGTATATTTTCTTCAATGCTATCCCATGTGAGCGAAATCGGGACATTTAAAGAGACATAATTTTCATTCTATTAAGTTTCATTTAACTTTACTTAGGGTTGAATACACATGAAATGTGCTTTTAAAGCATAAAAATCACAGTGGATAGCAGCAAAGGACTTGGGGGGTGAATTAAGGGACAATCTGATAATTCACATTGGGATTATTTTGTGATTATTTTGTGAATTTGTTACGGCAACAAAAGGTTTTCATAGCAACAAGAGTTTGTAAACTGTATTTCAATCTCTTTTACTTGTTCCCAAAGTGCAAGGTGTAGGGTTCTCATAATCTTTCAGTAGTGCTTTTCCTGTAAATAATCCTTCATTTTGTTTGGCAAAGGCAGGTTCTGAATCAAGTCTATCCTGATATACTGCTGTCTAACCAAATGACACAGGTGCTGCAAAGAATGCACCCGCGTGAACTGTGATACTGGGTTGGTCAGCCTGACAGGGTAAGTGGCAGATCCAGGCAACGGAGACCCTGAATAACAAAAAGCTCCATTTTCAGAGTCCCTGATTGAATGTTTAATTAGGTCAAGTATAGAAGTATGTCCTTCCACATCTAGTTGTTCATAAAAGCTAAACCTTCCATTTGAGTGTTCTATTTTAGTGTGAAGCCTTTTCCCATGTGAGCGAAAGCTCAAACTTGAAAGATAACGGTCATCAGAACTATCCCAAAAAAGAAAAGAACCATCTGGCACATTTGCGAGCTTCCCTTCTGCCTCCCAGCATGTGATCCGTCCCCAGTACCACCCTTGTTTTGCAAATTTTTTCAGCTCCTCTGTAAGGCTTGTCACAACCACAGGACCACTACTCTGCACAGAGTCATTAACTCTTATAAAACCAGGAGCAGAATTAGGATCAAAATTCAAATTACACCACACATTTTCAGACACATGGGCATCTGTGCCAGTGAATCCACTGAAGATCCTTGGATTTGATTATTCTGCATTGGAGGTAGCTATGGTGAGAGAGGAGGGACGTCATCATGACTCTCTTTCAGGCTCTGCAACATGACGCCTGCGGTGCCCATCAACAAGCCCCTCACAGGCTGAACCACAAAGGTATCTGGGGCAGCAACTAGGTCCTGGTCTACCTGACTCTCATCTTCAGGGAAAGGGTTCCCTCCCACATGAACTGCAGAAACTTCCATGGGAGAACTGTCCAGACAGTAAGTACATGATCCTTCCAAATGATACATTCCCTCAGCTAAAGGCACAGTATACTGAGTGTAGTCCTGAGGCATAAGCCCAATAACTACAGGCACATGCTCATCAAGGTGAAGATGCAAGTCTCCACTCTGAGATTCCGAACTCTTTAAGGAAGTACTTTGTTCTTGGCATATGGCTTCAGACTGAAGATCTTGGAAATCCTTTCGAACACCATTCAGTGCTGGACTTGGATTGGAAGAATGAACCAAGGTTTTGACCCTCACCTCCATTTTGATGAACATTTGTGGAACAAAGAGGCCCTGGGGTAGGACTGTAATGATGATTGTAGAGGGAGGTTGACCAGATGGGCCTTGGCTCTCACAGGCCTTTGAAGACTGTGGGAGCTGAGAAGGAAGAGGAGGTGTCCTTATCTGCAGAGCTCCCAGAGGGCCTGCTGCCCTTACCTTTCTGCTTCTGTTTCGCAGAAAGCCACCTTGTTAATGTACACAGGAGGCTTTCACTTTCTGATCCATTTTTTCCCACCTCTTTCATCTTCACTTTTGATATCACAGCTGGCCATATCTTTACTGTAGCAGCTACCAAATAAGGAATCATTGTTTCCAAAATCACTGGCTAATGATTGTTGTTGAAATACCATGACATAGTTTCATCTTTACTTTTATTCAAGTTAAAAGATTTCTGGAAGGTTTTAAGACTAATTTTCTTCATTGACTGTTTATCTAATACAGTAGGATCAATTTCTCTGTGGAATATTATCCCCAAACATCTGAAGAGGCTGCAATGCTGCAGTTATGTATTTTTCCAGCTTTGCTTAACTTTTGCAGCCATTTTCCTGTAAGGGCGGCAGCTCTGCTTCCTTGCTCAGCGCTGGCGCGACTGCTGCACTGGTCCCTCCTCTCGGGCATCTCCTCCTCCTGCCTCCTTCCAGCTCCTCCTCCTCCTCCATTGCTGCAGGGATGGTGCGCTCAGCACCTTGGCCAGAACAGAGAGCGGCAACATAGCAGGGCCATCGGACCAGCACCCACCTCTCAAGCCTGCCCCTCCCTTGTCTTTTTATCATTTAGTTGTGTGATCTGTTTATATAACATTGATATCAAACCATTATTATATATGCAGTTACCCAAAATTTGTCTCCCTTTTCACCTTCTTACCAAAGTTATTTGAAGTACAAAAGTGTTTAATTTTGCTGAAGTCCCATTTATTTCTTTCTTCTTTCAATTCCCATCCATTTGATGTAAGTTTCAATAAACCAGCACATAATGCAAGTACTTGAAGAACTTTCCCTACATTTTCTTCTAGGAGATTTATGGTACAAGTTTTTAAACTAAGGTCCTTAATCCAATTTAAGTTAATTTTTGTATAAATTGTGAGACAGGGGTCCTCTTACTTTATGTTTGGATACCCAGTTCTCCCAGGACCATTTGGTGAATAGACTATTCTACCCAGCTGGGTTTTGTTTTTTTTTGAGAACTTTGACAAAAACCCACGGGCAGTCGATGGGGAATCTATTTGTGAATACTGAATTAGATTCCACTGGTCAATATATCTATCTTTATGCCAGTAGCAAGCTGTTTTTACCAATTTAGCTAAATCAGGAAGTAAGAGTCCTCCAACTTCGTTTTTTTTGTTTTTTTTTTTTAAGATATTTTTGGCTATTCTGGTCCCCATACACTTCCAAATAAATTTGACGATTGGCTTTAATATTTCTTGAAAGAAGACTCCTGGGAATTTTATTGGGATTGCATTTGAATCTGTAAGTGAGTTTGGGTAGAATAGACATCTTAATGATATTTAGTCTCCCAACCAGTGAACAAGAATGTCCTTCTAATTATTTAGGTCTTTTAAAAATTTCTTTTAACAATGTTTTTTTCTAAATACATGTTCTTCATGTCTGTTGTTAAGTTTGTTTCTAAATATTTGAGTCTTTTAGTCACTCTTGCAAGTGAAGTTATTTTTTTCTGATTCCTCCCCATGTTACTCAGTAGTGTGTACTAAAACACTACTGATCTGTGTGTATTAATCTTTCATCCCACCAAATTGATAAACTTGTCTTTTTGTTCTAGTAACATTGATGTGAATTCTTCAGCATTTTCTGTGTAGAAGATCTGAATCTCAGCAGCATTGCAGCCAATACCTACTCTTTGGTTCATTGAGCTCATCCAGGACAATTAACAAAAGGATGATGGTGGACAATGCCTGTCTCAAAAAACAGGATCTACAACTGCAAGAAAGTTCCATCTGTCATCCCCATGGGGTCTATGACCCATCTCAGTCAGAAACAGATTGGGCATCGCCATCCAAAAATCCTCAAGATGGAGGAATGTGGCAGTTTGAGAGTATTTTTGATCGTATTAAATTCAGAGAGGGGCCTCTAATCCTGTGGATGTGATACCCTTTGATTGTGTTAAATTCAGCGAGGGGCCTTTGATTAAGTTTTGCTTGATGAAATCAATTTAGGGCATTTGATTCACCATGTCAGTAAGGTGTGATTCAAGTTGAGTCCTGTGCTCTTTGTGGGCTGATATAAATGGACATTCACGCAACAGGACACATGGAAAGAGAGAGCTCTGTCAATTTTGATCCTGGGGTCCCACAGTGAGATGAACCATTTGCCGGGTACCTTACAGCTGTCTTGGGAAGAGGGCTGAGGCTTATATAGAAATCCCAGAAAGAAATGAGCCTTATGCCAGGAGAGAGAGGAAGCCCTGAGAGAAAAGCCTTATGCTAGCCTGCAGCTTAGAAAGATGAAGCCCATAGGAGAAGGTTAACCCCTCACAGAGATCAGCAAACATCTTGCTTCAACACATGAAAACTGACTTTGGTGAGAAAGCTGCCTTGAGGTGGACTCTTTAGGGCCTTGTAACTGTAAGCTACCACAAATAAATATCCTTTATAAAAGTTGTTAATGTGGGAAAGTGTGGGAGGGGGAGGGGTGGGAAATATAGAAATCCTCTATATTTTTATGTAATATTTATGTAATTTAAAACTTCTTTTAAAGTAGAAAATAATTTTAAAAAGAATTTATATTTGTCTTTAGAAGGAAAAAAACCCAACACATTTCTGGTACTTTGCATCGGCAAACCTTTGGTAGACTAATACAAGAAATGAATGAACTTAAGGTAGAAGTGCTACTATGAACTATAGTAGACTTATTATTCTAGAAATGGAAGAATTTATAACATTGATATAAAGACAGTGGTCAACAGAGGCTGTGAGGGAAGGTATTGGGAAGAATAGGTGTAACATGGGGAATTTCTGGGTCACTGGAATTGTTCTGCTTGATATTGCAGTGTTGGATATAAGCCATTATACGTTTTGTCAAAACCTATAAAATGGGTGGTGCAAAGTGTAAACCATAATGTGTACTATAGAGCATACTTAATAGCAATCCTTCAATATAAGTTCATCAGTCTTAACAAATGTACCACATTAATGAAAGATATTGTTAATGGGGGAATATGTATGAAAGGAAGGGGTAGGCTATATGGGAATCCCCTATATTTTCATTGTGACATTTATGTAATCTGAAGCTTCTTTTAAAATAAAGAAAAAAGTATCAGTACATAGCAGAAGTTTACTTCTTTTCTTTTTTGGTGCCTTCTATTACTTTTTCTTGCCTAATTGCTCTAGTTAGAATCTCTAGCACCTTTTAAATAACATTGGTGATAGTGGGCATCCTTGTCTTCTTCCTGATGTCAGAAGGATAGCTCTCGGTCCTTCACTATTGAGTACACTCTTAGTTGAGGATTTTACTTATATGCATTTTATCATAATGAGAAATTTCCTTCTATCCCTATCTTTTGCAATGTTTTTTTTTTCAATAAAGTATGTTGTATTTCCTCAAATGCCTTTTCTGCATCAATCAAGATGATCATGTGATTTTATACTTCAGTTTATTAATATGTTATATAATACAGTTTGTTTTTCTTTTGTTGAACCACCCTTGCATAACTGGGATAAAATTCACTTGATCATGGTGTAGAATCTTTTAATGTGTTTTTGGATTTGGTTAAAAAGCATTTTGTTGAGGGTTTTGGCATTTATCTTCATTAGATATGTTAGTCCATAATTCCCTTTTTTAAAAGTATTTTTATTTGGCTTTGTTAGTTGGGTGATTTTAATGTCATAGAATGAGTTTGGTAGCATTCCCTCCTGATCAATTTTGAAAGAATTTGAGCAACATTGGTATTAGATCGTCTCTGAATGATGGGTAGAATTCACCTGTGAAGCCATCTGTTTCTAGTTTTTATTTTGGGAAGTTTTTAAATGTTTCAATCTCTTTACTTCTGAATAGTTTCCTGTGGTCTTCTATTTCTCCTTGTGACAGAAGAGGTTCCTGTGTTTCTAGGAATTTATCCATTTTTCTACATTGTCTATTTTGTTGGCATACATTTGTTCATAGTAACCTCTCATGAAATCTTTTATTTCTGCAGGGTCAAACATGTCCTATCTCTCATTTCTGATTTTATTTATTTGCATCTTCTCTTTTTTTTCTTTGTCATTCTATCTAAAGGTTTGTCAATTTTGTTGATCTTCTCAAAGAACCAAAGTTAAGTTTTGTTGATTCTCTTTTTCTGTTCTTAATTTCATTTATTTCTGCTCTAATCTTTGAATTTCTTTTCTTCTGCTTGCTTTCAGATAAGTTTGCACTTCTTTTTCTAGATATTCTAGGTGTGCAGTTCGATCTTCTGCTAAATGTGAACAATTAGAGTTAAAATTTTCCCTCTCAGCAGTGACTTCACTGTATCCCACAGACTTTGATATGTTTTGTCCTTGTTTCCATTCATCTCAAGATATTTATGGATTTACCTTGCAATTTCTACTTAGAACCACTGATTATTTAAAAGAGTGTTGTTTAATTTGCATATGTTTGAGAATTTTCACTTTTTCTGACTGTTACTGATTTCCAACTTCATTCCATTATGATCAGAGAAAGTAATTGTTATCATTTCAGTCTTTTTTTATATACCTGCTTTTTGACCCAACATGTGTTCTATCCTGGAGAAGAAATATGAGCACTGAAGAAGAATGCATATCTTGCTGTCTGTGAATATAATACTCTATAGATATAGGTTCAGTCTAGTTCACTTATCATATTATTAAACTGCTCTCTTTATTTATCCTCTTTCAGTATCTTCTGTCCAATGTATAGAGCTCTCTAACTGTTATTGTAGAGACATCTGTTTCTCCCTTCAGTTTTCCCAGTGTGTACCTCATGTATATTGGAGCATCCAGCTAAATAAATATTTATGATTGTTGTTTCTTTTTGATGAATTGATCCATTTATTAACATGTAATGACCTGCTTTATTCATGCATGTAACTTCTATTTTGGCCAATCTTAGTATCACTTCTCCAGATCATTTTTGTTTCTATTTGAATGGAATATCTTTTTCCAGTCTTTCACTTTTAGCCTGATTGTGTCCTTTCATCTAAGCTGAGTCACTTGTAGACAGCATATACATGGCTAATATTTTTATCTATCCTATCAGTCTATGTCTTTTGATTGAGAAGTTCAATTCATTAACATTCAATGTTATTACTGTAAAGGCATTACTTACTTTCCCTATTTTATCATTTGGCTTTCCACTGTAATATATTACTATTGTCTGTCTTTGTGTCCATTAGGTTACCCTTACAAATAATCCTCATTTCTACATATCTCTCCAAGCCTCTTTCCCTTTTTTTCCCTTCAGGCCGTAGTACTCCCTTTAGTGTCTTTTATTAAACTGGTCTTTTGGTAGCAAATTCATGTTTTGTTTGTCTGTGAAGACATTAATCTCACCCTCATATTGGAAGGATAGTTTTTCCAGATAAAGAATTTTTGGCTAGCAGGTTTTCTCTTCTTTTACCTTAAATACATCATACCATGGCCTTCTTGCTGCCATAGCTTCTGATGAAAGGTCTGCACTTCATCTTATTGAGCATCCTTTGTATGTGATGCATTGCTTTTCTCTTGTTGCTTCTAAGAATCCTCTCTTTGTATCTGGTGTTTGACATTCTGAATAGTAGGTATCTCAGAGCTAGTCTATTTGTATTTATTTTGGGTGTGTTGTCCTGCTTGGATATTGATATTTATGTCTTTCATATGGGTTGTGAAATTTTCAGTCATTATTTTCTCAAATATTCCTTCTGCCCCTTTTCCAGCCTCTTTTCCTTCTGGGACATGTATAATGCCGGTGCTTGTGCACTTTGCATTGTCATTCAAATCCCTGAAACCCAGTTCTATTTTTTATATTATTTATTCTTTCTATTCTCCTATTTTTTCAAGTTCAGAAGGCCTGTCTTCCAATTCACTAATTTTGTCCTCAGACAATTCAAATCTGCTTTTTCATGCAAATTTAAAATTTTTTAAATTTTTAATCTCATCTATATGTCTCTCATTCCTTTAAGCTCTGTTACTTTTATTTGAAGGATTTCAAATTGTTCTTTATGCTCACCCAGTGTGATGGTTAGG
>JAQZBX010016601.1:21255-36443 GCA_029593785.1 Cabassous unicinctus | reverse complement strand
TCAGAACCTCTGGTGGCCACTGCTTTTATATCAATGATAAAAGTTCTTTCATTGCTAGAATAATAATAATTCTATAATATAATAATAATGTCTACTTTAGTCCATTGTTCATTCCCCAATCTTGAGGATTTTGGGGCGGTGATGCCCACTCTGCTTCTAATTGAGAGGGAGCTTAGATCCTATGGGGCAGATGGATGGAATTATCTTGCTTGCAGTTGCAGACACTCTCTGTTCCTTGGGATGGGCGTTGTCCATCATCATCTGCTTGTTAGTAGTCCTGGGTGAGTCCAATGAACTGGAGAGGAGGTGTTACAACTCTGCTGAGAGTCAGGGCTCAACTGACACATGAGCAGACCAAAGATTTAAATCTCTGGGACATATATTTAACAAATATAGTGATAATTATGGGGCAAATAAAAGGGGCAGAAGAGCCAATTGTGTAGGGAAACTATAAATGAGTCTAACTCTGTTATGCTGGGGAGCATAAATTCCAAAGTAAGGCCCACTGACATGGTGCCAAGTTCCTGAGCTTGTCTGCCCTGAGTTTTAAGGTCTAAATAGAACCTTTCCAGTCTACTAAGCTCAATCTAAACTGCAGAGCTAACCCATCACTAAAGTACGAAAGAGCAGAGTTCTGTGACAAAAATAAAATAAGAGAGGAAAAGGGTCAAGTCTACTAGGACTTGAACTCTAGACATGATTCTTCTACTGATTCTGCAACAGCAACAACAACCAAAAATATGCTTAATGACCAAGCTTCTCACATAAGTGTGAACTTTCAAAAAGGCCACACTGAGTCCAACTAGTAATAACATGATCTAATCATCAGCATAGTTGAACTTAAAATAGATTTTCCTCTCTCTACAGAGCTTATGAGCATTAATGAAGAGAGAAGTTGAATATATGAAGTAATCCATGTTTGTGGTTTTAATGAATGACTGTCAGCAGGGCAATAGTCTAACGTGAATTGGAAGCTTCAGCAAGAGGGTAGATGAGGTGATACACAATGGGGTCAGATTGAACAGAGAAGGAAGTAAAACGAGATGGGCTAATAAATCTTGTAGACTAGGGACATGTCAAGGGCAGGAGATCAGAGTGTAGTAAGTGAATGTCTGTAGTAGAAGAAGGAAGAAAGAAACCTAGAATAAAGTCACTTTTGTCTTTATTAGAGAATTTGTGGGTTTACAGAACAATCATCCATAAAATACAGGATTCCCATATACTACCCTATTAGTAACACCTTACTTTGTTGTGGAGCAATTGTTACAATTGATGAAAGCACATTTTAATAATTATACTATTAACTATAGTCCATGGTTTTAACTTAGGGTTTGTGGCAGTTTGAAATCCTTTTATGAATCACAAAAAGAGAAAGATTATGTTTAGGAAATAAATTCATTCCTGTGGGTGTGAGACTCTTTCAAATTGGACTATGTCAGTGAGGCTTGACTCAGGTTGTGTCTCTGCCCTCTTGCTGGGTATGATATAAATGGAGACACACGGGAAAAGGGAGCTCTGCCATGTTTGATCCTGCCATGTGAGAGAAAAGAGAGGCTCAAAGAGCTGAGGCTCAGGGAGAGATGAGCCATATGTCTGAGAGCTTGCAGCTGAACTCAGGAAGAAAGCAGAGCAGCCAACACTAAGAGAGGAGTCCCGGTAAAAGAAAATCCCTATGCCTGGTTGCCCACAGCTGAGCTCCGAAGACAGTACAGCCCGGAGGGGAAGGCAGAGACCAGGCAGAGATTGCCCGCCAACTTGCTCCAACATGTGGCAGCTGACTTTGGTGAGACAGAACCTCTTATAGAGCCTTAATTTGGACTTTCCACGGCCTTGGAACTGTAAGCTTTTACCCCAAATAAATCCCCTTTATAATAGTCAACCCATTTCTGGTACTTTGCATGGGCAGCTCTTTGGCAAACTAAAATAGGGTTCATTGTTTATGAACTATAGTTCCATAGATTTCTTTTTTAAAAATTTTTATTCTGCTACCATATATATAACCTAACACTTCCCCCTTTAACCGCATTCAGAAATTTATTTCAGTGCTGCTAATTATGTTCACAGTGTTGTGTTACCATCACCACCATCCATTACCAAAAATTTCCCATCTTTCCAAATAGGAACCCTGTACATTTTAAGCCTTAATTTTACATTCCTTATCCCCATTGTGTCTTCTGGTAACATATATTCTAGATTCTGACTCTGTGAGTTTGCTATTTCTAATTGTTTCATATCCGTGAGATCACACAATACTTGTCCTTTTGTGTGGCCTATTTCATGCAACATGATGCCTTCAAGGTTCATCCATGTTGTTGCATGTATCAAGATGTCTTTCCTTGTTATGGCTGAATAATATTCCATTGTACGCATATACCACATTTTGTTTATACATTCATTGGTTGATGGATATTTGAGTTGCTTCTACATTTTGGAAACTGTGAATAATGCCACTATAAACATCAGTGTGCAAATATATGTTCAAGTCCCTTCTTTCAATTCTTTTGGGTATATATGCAGTAGTGGGATTGCTCGGTCATATAGTATTTCTATACTTAACTTTCTGAGGAATTGCCAGAGCTATCTTTCACAGTGGCTGCACCATTTTACATTGCTACCAGCAATGAACAAGTGTTCCTATTTCTGCTCATTCTCTCCAACATTGTAGTTTTCCACTTTTTTAACAGCAGTTATTCTAATGGCTAATGATATTGAACATCTTTTCATGCGATTTCTAGCTATTTGTATATTTTCTTTGGAGCAATGTCTAGTCAAGTCTTTTGCCCATTTTTAATGCCATTTTGTTGTTAATACTTGATAATATGTTAATGCTTGATAATTTTTTGAAAACTCCGGAACAATCCCACCAGCAGTTTGTTCCAGCTAGAAGAGAGTGGTGCTGGAGAGTCATGTAAATATTTATACACGGTTCACCTCAAAGGCATTCTCTCTGCTGTCATCTGGGACCTCTCTGCTACCTAGCTATTCTTTCCTTTAGCACTTGTTGCTTTCTTTTTACATTAAAAATATTTTCAACTGTTTTCAAGTCCTCAAAAGCATTCTCAAGCTCTTCTTTTTCAAATGACCTTATTCCACTTGAGGTGATTAAAGTGATCAAATATAAACTACCTCAACTTAGAACACAATCTTCATATCTTTACCTATTTTCCTTTTTTTCCCCTCTGTCTCAGAAAATGAGTTGTTCCTTCACCATAAGAAACCTAATTCCCCCAACTGTATACTTGGTCCATCCCTCTATTTCAAGTGGCCTTTACATAACTCTGCTTGCAGGTCAATGGATTTTTTTTATTTTTTTTATTTTTTTACCGTTGTCCATGGTGCAATTCCATCTCCTAAGAAGAAATGGATTTGACAACTGTCAAACAACTGTAACATAGAACACAGTGCCGGAAGACTCTGTCCCATTCAAAAGATAATTAATAAATGTTGCAATAAGGTCCAAAAATGTTCCTCTAATTTTCATTTGTATGGGGGGAAGGAGGAGAGACTGGAGAAGGAAAAGTGACTTATACTTGCTTGTTACTTTTAAAAGATTCTAATAGAACAGAAAAATTCTCAGTGGCTTAAATGGCAAAAGGAAGGTTATAACTGGATGTCATCAAGGTCATCACCTTTGCAATGGGAGGTCAGGTCATCTAACCCTTGGAAGTAGATTCCAGGTTTAAGGTAAGGGTATGGGACAGTGGATGAGGAAGGACCTCAAACTGTTTTGACGTTTGAAACAAAGTAAGATATAACCTTAGGAGACTGAGACCTCAGTATCCTGAATCTCCTTTATGGCCTTAATCCTCCTAAACCATTGGTCTCATCACATTCCTACTTCAGTGATAATCACTGTATCTCTTAATACAGGCTAAATACCTTAAATGCTAAACAGTCTAGATTCAACCAGCCTTTTTATCTTTATGCCCCATTACTTGCCTATTCGCAGCTGGATTGTTCTATTCACTGCCTGCAGAATATAGCTTTGCTAGTACACTCCCTCCCTTGGGGAACATCCCCACCCATTCTGCCTTGGGCTTCACTGCCTTAACTCTCTTTATATGCCATCCCCACTACATATATTACAGTACTTTAATAAATATTTTCCTGCATGAATGAATGTACAGTATGATACATAAAAGACCGGTAATGTCTTTTCAGTGTGAGGGCAGTAAATGAATTTAGAAGGAAGAAATTGTACAGAGTGCATTTGAGCCTCTGCTCCAATTATAAGCTGTGAGTTTTACTGAGTAAAATAGAATCTTAATTTATTATCATGTTAGGTAACCCAACCATTTATTTTGGAGCCCTAATCATGGGACCCACCATTACCATTATTTAGCAAACAAAACTATACGCTATTTTTTACTAAACATATTTAGTGTGGCTTAAGGGCAAAACTCATTATTATTCATTATCGCCCAGCATACATTAATGAGTGAGATAATAGTTAAAATGCCTTTTACACTTTTAGGGAGAGAGAACTGAGGGGCTTGGAATAAATCATTTCACTGAAGTTTATTTTGAAATAATTTAAGGGGAAAAACATTGTGTTTTCACTCTTTTTTTTTAACCTACTGTATTACTGAATTCAATTGTGCTAAGAAAATCTGTTCATAAAGTAAAATGATGCAGCAGTTTAGTTGCAGTAATTTTCAACCTTGGCTACCCATTATAATCACTGAGAACCATTTTTGAAATCCCCATGCCAGCGACTTCCTCTAGAACAATGACTCAGAAGGGCTGGGGAAAGGCCAGAATTGTGTATTTTTAATGCTGCTTGGGTGATTTAATGTGATAGTAGGTTGAGAACCACTAAATTGTAGTGATTTCTAAACCTGAGCTTCTCAAACCTTACTATGTCTACAATCACCAGGGTGCCTTGTTAAAATGCTGATTATGACTCAGCAGGCTCAAGGCCCACCTGAGATTATGCATTTCTAACAAGCTCCCTCCAGGGTCATAGCTATGCTGGGATCACACTTTGAGTAGCAAGGGTCTAAACTCTTATGTGTTTTTTAGCCTTGGTTCCTCAAGGGAAACACCTGGGGAAGTTAAAATAATCCCGATGTCCTGGTTCATTCCCAGTGTTTCTTGTTCTCATTGGTCTGGTGTGCAGCTTGTGTATTGGGGCAGCCACGATTTGGGTCCACTGCTTGAAAGCCACGATCTCCTGTCTTCTCGCGACGATGCAGAACTGAGAGCAGGGCCTGGGCCTTGAAGACCACCACAGCAAGTAAGGGCCTGGCTCAGAGACCAGTCATTATCTGAACATTCCTGAATTGGGCTTAATGATAGTAAATATGAACAAAGAGAGTCTTTTGGAGGAGAAGGTTATCCAGTCCTACTTTGGAAAGACAGGACAGGCCCAATTTGCAGATCTCCTATTGGTGGTTGAGAAAGGGAAGGCTGCACTTCAGGGAGCCTGTAATCAGCAGAAGTGGGGCTCAGGACGGGGAAGCTCTTCGTCTCCTAATCATCATCACTGCGGTATCTACTGGAACTGAGAGCTTAAAATCCACAAAGAAAATGGAAGGGCAGTGACTTCCTCTTCATTTCCCTGTCTTGGGGATGTCAGTATCCTCTACAACATAATTGTTCAGACTGATTCTGAAGTAGCTCTTGACCAGCTTATGGCATCATAACAACCTATGGGCAAAACTCTGAAGCCTGGATTTGCTTCAAAGGGCTCTGAAATCAACCCACATGTGTGAACAGCCCTGAACGCACTGAAGTGGATGTGAACATTTAGTAAGTGGCCTAGGAGAAATCTGAAACTATAGAATTATACAAAGGTCTGTTGCTTTGGGCCATCGACCCTTGGTCCCATAGCAAGGGACACCTAACAAACCAGAACATTTTCTTTATTAATAATAATAGTAATAATTTACTGGGCCATTACTAGTTGACTGATAGTGTTATAAGCATTATAAATATATTATCCAAGTAAACTGCATAAGATAGGTGCCATTATCCCTGTATCACACCTGTGGAAACAAAGGCCCAGAGATGTTCTGTAACTAGCCGAAGGTCACACAGGAAGTGGCAGAACACCTGCATCAAGGCGTTCTGACTCCACAGGCTGTATTTTTACAATAGTGACGTCGTGTCTAATAACTACACTTCCGCTCCTCTCTGAAAAAGTATAGCAATCTCAAAAGAAAGTACTTAAGTAATTCAATGCTACCAATGATAGTTTTTTCCAATACTGCATAACCGAAAGCTGATTATATACCTTAATTTGGCCTTTAGTCACTATACCTAGGACTTATGAGAACATCAAAGCTTTCTTTGGTTCATTTTTATGTAACAGCTGCAGCTCCATATGTTAAGTGCATTTTGGTAAGATTGTTCTCATGTGAACTCCAAGTGCTAAAAAACAATGTAATTGAAACCTATAGTTAATTACAAAGACTTGAACATTTTTCAGAAAGGAATGCTGGAAAATGTTGTATTCTTTTAAAAAGACTGTGTTTATTCCAAATCAGCAACAATAAATAATTTCTGGGTTGTAATCTGAGTTTTCTGGATAAATAGAATTGTTATAAATATTTTACAAGAGCGCTAATACCCTGGATTAATATAATCTGTTCACAAATAAGTGATTAGCAATGATGTATTCAAATTTTACAGACAATCTAGTATTACATGTTTTTCATGGTAGAATTCTGAATTGGAAGAAATCTCAAGTTTTATATATTTCGTCGTTGTTCCTCCAGTCAGTTTCATGACATTCGACTTGAAAACTGAGCCTTCTTTTATTTTACAGAATGGGCTCAAGGTCACACAACTTAGTGACAGACAGAAAATTGGAATAAGACTGACAAAGAGGTTTCAACGCCAGTCCCAACTTAATAAATGAGCAGTGAGTGCTATTTTATGAAGGGCTCTGAGTCTGAGTGCTGCGGGGACATGAGTTATGGGACTGAACAGTAATGTCTGCCACTTGCTAGGGCTGGTGGTGTGAGGACTGACCCATGTTCACTAACGCCTGACAAGACAAGGAGGTTGTAGCTTTATAATATGGCCCAGGGGTGTTCCATGACCCTTGCTTTATAACATGACCCAGGGGTGTTCCATAACTCCTTCACAGGTGTGCTGCTAAATATAAGAAAATATAAATAGTATGTTTGCTTACACTGAGTACAGGACAATGCCAGCCAGAATATTGCACAGAATAAATCATGAGACGTGGCGTAGAGTTGGATGCAGTTGGCTGTGGGTTAAGGGGCAAGAGATAAAGGAAGTGCCTTGCAAATGGCAAAGAAGGATCCCCTGCTTCCTGGAACATTAATGAATTTTGCCGTGGGCATATATGAGAGAGCAGTGTGAGGGCAGCAAATAGTTTTACCCAAACAAGCAATGAATGCTGAAAGACAAAGAAAATGGTCTACTGTGTGTACTTTTAAGGGTGCTGTCAGACCTTGTATGCTGTAAATGAGGATGTTGTCAACTCTGGGATAAATTTAGTTTTACTTAAGTCTGCTAATCCCTTCAAAATACTACCAAAATTTGTAGTGTTTCAAAGTGCATCAAAAATACACACAAACATTTCAGAACCCTTGACCTCTCCTATTTCCAGACATAACCAGTTTCCACCATCCTATAGGCAGTTCTTCCCCCAAACCGTCCCACTCATAACCTACCTGTGGTTTTATATCTTCCCTGGCCACTAGTCTCAAAGCTTAGCAGCCTGATCATAATTTATCATCATTCCTTCCACCACTGCAGACTTCTCAGGTGAATGTTGTACCCATAAAGAAAGAATGCAGTTAGTTGGTATTACTCTTTTACGATAAAGAGGAATTAACGATTATATTCCTTTCCTGGGTATTTGCTTTTTAAAATTATTTTTTACTTTTAGGAAATATGAAGCTAGTAAGTACAATTACGTGCAGTCCCTGGTATGTCAGTGCATCTAAATACTGTGGTAAAAACCACCTTCAGAAATGGGGAAAAGATGAATTATCTTACTAGTAGTAAATGTTGCTTTAAACTGTAAACATATTATTTACACTTCTGTTAACAATGATTTTCTAAGGAAAGAAGTGAGCATTTTAAGCTGGAGATTTTATACAATAAATGTTTCATTTTATCACCAGGCCTCCCATAGTGTTTTAATAAGCCCACTGTTGAAAAGAACTGTTTGAAATTTTATACTTTTGAATATAATTAAATTGTATTGCAATAAACACTTCCTGAAATTATGGAAACATCCTTTATTACTACTAAATTACCTGGGGGTTGCCTGGGAGTAAAAATATTACAATATGTAATTTAAATGGTAGTGTTTCAATTATATTTTACTTCCTGATAAAAATTATCATGAAACAAATCATGCTATTGCGTATTTCAAAATCATACCCTTGAATCTTACATAGCTTTAACATGAGTGAAAGACTTTGAGTGACTATTTTAAGTGAATGATTCTATTGTCCATTTTAAAGTCTAAAATAAAGCTAACTTCACATAACACATGGTAGAGAGGGGAGGAAATTTTTAGAATTAGGTTTCTAGTCACTAAACTCTGGTAGGAAGATGAACAAAGTAAAACAGAAAAAAAAATAGTACACAATAGTTACTAAAGATCTCCTACTTGGATAGGTAGAATGTAAATGAGTTTAAAACGGGGGTTCCTAACAAGGGGTCTGTGAGCTTGAATTGAAATTCAAAAAAACATTTTTCTTGTGGGGACATGTTGGTGTGGGTGTGCTATATTTATTAAATAATACACAGTATAGTGTGGACTTAGTAAGGGGTTCGTGGTTTTCATCCGACTGGCAAAGGAGTTCATGGAACAAAAAAGGTTAAGAGGGAATTATGGGAACATGGCTGTCTTATTAGGCAGATAAGGCTCAGCTTTCATGGAAACAACAGCAATAGAGTCAAAGGCTGCCTGGGGGACCTGCTTTGGTGGTCATCAGACCAGGATAGTGCTTCACAACTCCCAGGAGAGTGAGGGACAGAGAGATGAAGAAGCCAAAACAACAAACTTTGAGTTACTAAACCTCCCAACCTCTGGGAAGGGCTCCCCTCCCCCACACGCGAGATATTAAGCAGGGTAAAACCCCTGGCTCATTGCAGCTGACTGAGAAGAGAGCCACCGACTTCCTTCCTGCCAGCTGTTACAGGGGAAAGGGAGGGTGAGTCGAGGGGCTTTTCTTCAGTGAATTCAGCCAGCGGAGCCCACTTTGAATCTCACCTGTGGCCAGATGAAAATAAAGGAAAACCTAAGAGTTACACCTGCGAGGAAAGGTGCGCCAAGAAGCGCCATCTGCTGACCAGTCTGGAAATTACACAGACAGAAACTGCTTTTATTTTTTTATTTTTTTTATTTTTTTAGAACTATATGTTTATTTTTATTTTTTTTTAATTTTTTATTTTTTTTCATTGTGGGTAAAAATCAAATTTTTCACAATACATACCAATATTTGTAAAATGATACATAAACTCTCTCCCCTGGGAGAAACTCCATGCCCCATTTGTCAGTTCCTGGCATGATTTTGGTAACTTAAGCTGGGCAATTTTAAAGACTTAGAATAAGTTGAACCAAAAATATCAAAGAACTGTGAAACAATAATAACAAAAGGCAAGAGAGAGAAATTGGACATCAGAGTAAATTCACCAACATATCAGATGCTTAGACATCAGCAAAAAATTACAAGCCATACATACTAGGAAACAGGAAGAAATGGCCCAGACAAAAGAACAAACTAAATATCCTGATGAGATTCAGGATTTAAGACAATTAATGATAATCACACAATTCTCCTAAATCATTTTAAAGACTTGAAAGAAAATATGACTAAAGAGATAAAGGATATTAAGAAGACACTGGGTGAGCATAAATAACAATTTGAAAGTCTGCAAAGAAAAGTAACTGACCTTATGGGATTGAAAGACATGATGGATGAGATTAAAATACATTAGAGACACATAAGAGCAGATTTGAACTGCTTGAAGACAGAATTAGCTATTTTGAAGACAGAACATCTGAACTGGAAAAGACAGGATAACAGAAAGAGAAGATAATGGAAAAAAATGAAGCAGGGTCTCAGGGAATTGAATGACAACACAAAATGCAAAAGCATACTCATTATCGGCATCCCAGTAGGAGGAGAAAATGGAAAAGGGGCGGAAAGAATACTTGAGGAAATAATGACTGAAAACTTCCCTACCCTTATGAAAGACATAAATATCAATATCCAAGAAGGACAATGCACCCCAAACAGAATAAACATGAAGAAACCTACCCCAAAACACCTACTATTCAGAATGACAAATATCAGGGATAAAGAGAAGATTTTGAAAGCAGCAAAAGAAAAGAAAAGCATCACATACAAGAGAAATTCGATAAGATCAAGTGCCAACCTCTCATCAGAAACCATGGAGGAGAGAAGAAAGTGGTATGATGTATTTAAGGTATTGAAAGAGAAAAACTGCCAACCAAGAATTCTGTCTCCAGCAAAGCTGTCCTTCAAAAATGAAGGGGAGTTCAAAGTCTTCAGAGACAAACAAAAATCGATAGAATATGTTACTCAAAAACTGGAAATTACAAGAGATACTAAAGGGAGTGCTGCAGCCTGAAAGGAAAAAACAAGGGTGAGAGACTTGGAGAAGATTGTAGAAACGAAGAATTTTAGAAAGGGTAAAAAGATAGACTATACTATGATATCACAACAGAAAGCCAAAGGTCAAA
The DNA here is from genome assembly GCA_029593785.1 of Cabassous unicinctus. Classification (NCBI taxonomy): domain Eukaryota; kingdom Metazoa; phylum Chordata; class Mammalia; order Cingulata; family Chlamyphoridae; genus Cabassous; species Cabassous unicinctus. The sequence continues at coordinate 25,744 of JAQZBX010016601.1, read as the reverse complement.
TGGATGAAGTAAGTAATATCTTTACAGTTATAACATCAAATGTTAATGGATTGAACTCCCCAGTCAAAAGACACAGACTGATAGAATGGATTAAAAAATATGAGCCACCCATATGTTGTCTGGAAGAGACTCACCTCAGACATAAGGATACAACTAGGTTAAAAGAGAAGGGATAGAAAAGGATATTTCATGCAAATAGTAACCAAAAAAGAGCTGGAGTAGCAATATTAATATCAGACAAAATATATTTTAAATGCAAAATTGTTAGAAGGGATGAAGAAGGTCATTATATATTAATAAAAGGGGCAATTTAACAAGAAGAAATGACTATTCTAAATATTTATGCACCTAATCTCAGTGGTAAAGTGGAAGGGAGAAATAGATGTCTCTGCAATACTAGTGGGAGACTTCAATACACCACTTTCAGTGTTGGATAAAACATCTGGACAGAGGATAAATAAAGAAATGGAGAATTTGAATAATATGATAAATGAACTAGACCTAACAGACATCTATAGAGCATTGCACCCCAAAACAGCAGAATATACATTCTTTTCAAGGGCTCATGGATCCGTCTCCAAGATAGACCATATGTTGGGTCACAAGACAAGTCTCAATAAATTTAAAAAGATTGAAATTATAGAAAACACTTTATCTGATCATAATGGAATGAAGCTGGAAATCAATAATGGACAGAAAAAGGGAAAATTCATAAATATATGGAGATTAAACAACACACTCTTAAACAGTGGGTCAAAGAAGAAATTGCAAGAGAATTCAGCAAATATCTTGAGACGAATGAAAACGAGAACACAACATATCAAAATCCATGGGACACTGCAAAGGCAGTGCTGGGAGGGAAATTTATAGCCCTCAATGTTTACATTAAAAAAGAAGAAAGAGCTAAAATTGATCATCTAACTGCACACCTGGAGGAACTAGAAAAAGAACAGCAAACTAATCCCAAACCAAGCCGAAGGAAAGAAATAGTAAAGATCAGAGCAGAAATAAATGAAATTGAGAACAACAACAACAACAAAAAACAATAGAGAGAATGAACAAAACCAAAATTTGGTTCTTTGAGAAGATCAACAAAATTGACAAACCCTTAGTTAGACTGACAAAGAAAAAAAGAGAGAAGACACAAATAAATAAAATCAGAAATAAGAGGGGGGGCAATACAACTGACCCCATAGAAACAAAAGAGATCATAAGAGGACAATATGAACAACTGTATGCCAAAAAACTAGAAAATGTAGATGAGATGGACAAATTCCTGGAAAAACATAAACCACCTACACTGACTTTAGAAGAAATAGAAGACCTCAACAAACCAATCACAAGTGAAGAGATTGAAACAGTCATCAAAAACCTTCCAAAGATGAAAGGCCCCAGGACCAGACAGCTTCACAGGTAAATTATACCAATCATTCAAAGATAAACTAATACTGATCTTGCTCAAGTTCTTCCAAAAAATTGAACAGGAAAGTACGCTACCAAACTCATTTAAGGAAGCCAACATCACCTTAATACCAAAACCAGATAAAGATACTACAAAAAAGAGAAAATTACAGACCATTATCTCTAATGAATATAGATGCAAAAATCCTCAACAAAATACTTGCAAATAGAATCCAAAAACACATTAAAAGAATTATACACCATCATCAAGTGGGTTTTTTCCAGGCATGCAAGGGTGGTTCAACACAAGAAAATCAAATAGTGTAATAAACTATATTGATAAATTGAAGAAGAAAAATCACATGATCCTCCCAAATGATGCAGAAAAAGCATGTGACAAAATACAGAACCCTTTCTTAATAAAAGCACTCCAAAAGGTAGGAATAGAAGGAAGCTTTCTCAACATGGTTAAGTGCATATATGAAAAACCTACAGCTAGCATTTCACTCAATGGTGAAAGACTGAAAGCTTTCCCACTGAGATCAGGAACAAGACAAGGATGCCCACTGTCACCATTATTATTCAATATTGTGCTAGAAATTCTATCTAGAGCAATTAGGCTAGACAAAGAAAGAAAAGGCACCCAAATAGGAAGGAAAGAAGTAAAACTTTCACTATTCGCTGATGACATGATCCTATACCTAGAAAATCCTGAAACATCCACAGAAAAGCTACTAGAATTAATAGAGGAGTTCAGCAAAGTGGCAGGATACAAGATTAATATTTAAAAATCAATCCCGTTTCTTTACGCTACTGATGTGCAATCTGAGGAGGAAATCAGAAGAAAAATTCCAATTATAATAGTGACTAAAACAATCAAATATTTAGGAATAAACTTAACCAAGGACATAAAAGACCTGCATTCAGAAAACTACAAAACATTTCTAAAAGATACTGAAGAAGACTTAAATAAATAGAAGGACATTCTATGTTCATGGATTGGAAGACTAAATATCGTTAAGATGTCAATTCTACCCAAACTGATTTACAGATTCAACACAATTCCAATAAAAATCCCAACAGCCTTTCTGCAGAAATCAAAAAGCCAATAATCAGAATTATTTGGAGGGGTAAGGGGCTCCAAATAGCCAAAAATGTCTTGAAAAAGAACAAAGTTGGAGGACTTTCACTTCCTAACTTTAAAGCATATTACTTAACTACAGTGGTAAAAACAGCATGGTACTGGCATAAAGACAGACAGATTGACCAATGGAACCAAATCGAGAACTCAGAAATTAACCCTCACATCTACAGTCAAGCAGTTTTTGACAATGCTGTTAAGCCCACCCAGCCAGACCAGAACAGTCTATTCAATCAATGGTGATGGGAGAACTGGATAGCCATATCTAAAAGAAAGAAAGAAGACCCCTATCTCACTCTTATACAAAAATTAACTCCAAATGGATCAAGGATTTAAATATAAAAACAACAACCATAAAACTTCTAGAAGAAAAGGTAGGAAAACATCATCAATATCTTGTAGTAGGTGGTAGTTTTTTAAACCTTACACCCAAAGCACAAGCAACAAAAGGAAAAATAGATAAATGTTATCTCCTCAAAATTCAACACTTTTGCACCTCAAAGGACTTTGTCAAAAGGTTGAAAGGCAGCCACTCAATGAGAGAAAATATTTGGCAATCACATATCTAATAAGGGTTTAATATCCATGATATATAAGGTGATCATACAACTCAACAATAAAAAGAAAAACTATCCAATTAAAAAATGGGCAAAATGGGAAGTGGATGTGGTTCAAGAGGTTGGGCGTCTGTCTACCATATGGAGGTCCCGGGGTTCGATCCCCGAGACCTCCCAGTAAAAAAAAAAAAAAAATGGGCAAAAGACAACTGTCCAAAGAATAAATACAATTGGCAAAGAAACACATGAAAAAATGTTCATCACTAGTGATTAGGGAAATGCAAAGCAAAACTATATTGAGATATCATTTCACACCTCTTAGACTGGCTGCTATTAAAAAGTCAGAAAACTGTAAATGTTGGAGAGGATGTGAAGAGATAGGAATGCTTATTCACTGTTGGTGGGAATGTAGAATGGTACAGCCACTGTGGAGGACTGCAATAGACTTGCTATGGGACCTGGCAATAACATTGCTAGGTATATACCCAGAAGACCTGAGAGCAGTGACACGAATAGATACCTGCACACCAATGTTCATAGCAGTGTTACTCACGATAGCCAAAAGTTGGAAACAACCCAGGTGTCCATCAACTGAGGAATGGATAAACAAATTGTGGAGTATACACATGATGGAATGTTATGCAGTGGTAAGAAGAAATGAAGTCGTGAAAAATATGACAACATGGATGAACTTTGAGGACATTATGTTGAGTGAAGCAAGTCAGGCACAAAGGCACAAATAGTGTATGATTGTCCTAGTATGAACTAAATATATTACATGAAATATGAATATGGGTAGAATTGCATATGTAAGACTGTTTTTCTTTGAAGCTGAACAAACGTAAGTTAATAGTACAAAATGTTAATACCAGACAAAAACAAAACAACCACATTTTTCTAAGTGAAGGAGACCAGACACAGAGTACTACATATTGTATGATTCCATTCTATAAAATGTAAATATAAATAAATTTACAAAGTTGAAATGAGATTAGTGGTTATGTAGGTCTGAGGAAGGAATGCTAAAGGGTGTGGAGTCTTTCTTTTTGGAGTAATGAAATTGTTCTAAGATTTTTGAGATGATGAATGTACAACATTGTGATTGTACTAAAGGCCATTGATTGTACGCTTTGGATAGAATAGCCAGAAACAACAGGTATGTACAGTAGGGGAAGCAAAGAGATATTGAGAGGTGAGGAATTTTCTTGTTTGTTTGTCTGTTTTTTGTTTATTATTATTACTGAAATAATGAAAATTCTCTAATAATGATTGAAGTGATGAATGCACAATTATGTGATTATAGCAAATACCATTGATTGTACACTTTGTATGAATTGTATGTTTATTAATACATATCAACAAAATTGATTTGTTAAAAAAAAAAAAAAGG
>JAQZBX010016601.1:0-21155 GCA_029593785.1 Cabassous unicinctus | reverse complement strand
TATAGAAATTTACGACTTAGCATTACCATTTGTCTAGTTCAGTGGTCCTCAGCTGGGGAGAAATTATGCCCTCTACCCCCAAGGACACCTGGAAATGTCTAGAGAAAGTTTTGATGGTCACAGCTGGGCTAGGAGTGTGCTACTGGTGTCCAGTGAGAAGACGCCAGGGATGCTACGTTCTTTAATGCATAGGACAGCCCCACACAACAAAGAATCATCTAGCCTGAAATGTCATTAGTGCCATGGTTGAGGAACTCTGGTCTAACTTGATTGCAAACCTGAATGGAACTATGTAAAATCTTTCAAATTCTTAAACTATAAACTAGTTCTCTAGTCAGTTAATAGGCTAAGACCCTCTAAGTATACTTAGCAAATTAGACAGTAAAGTTTCCAAGGGAGAAAATTTTAGAGGAGGATGTAGTAGGAAATAAAATTATATGCATTTTATAGCCAATTTTCTGACTGGTATTATCTAGCCAGTGTAGTTCACAAGAATTGAAATTGTCCTTCCATTAAGGCAATTACTGTGGAAACAATTTAGTTGAGCAATATAAAAGGACACTTTTGTACTTAGCTTTTGTACTTTTTGTACTTAGCTGATAACCCAAGATTATCATGCTCACAGTCCCGAAGAGCTTACCTTCAGAGGAAATCCATAGATAAGTCATTCCTGTATTGGCTTTTCTACTTTCCAAGCAAATATGTCTGTATATCCAAACTTGAAGATTAGGACAACCAGATAGACAATGTGGATTTTCTAAAATGTGGAGCTTCTCTGAAATACTCAGAATACTAAATTATGCTACTATATAACCTTTAGTGCACCAATTTTTTAAATGAAAGTTGAGGTCAAACCATACTCAGGCTAGCTTTAGAGTGTGTGACAATGATGTATTTACAAGCTTTGGTTATCAAGTTGATGCTTTTACCCTTAATGCATATGCTGGTAATATGTAAAGCAGGTACTAAAATGAATTCAGGATGGGACTTATAACACATCCCCAAAGAAGCATAAGCAACAAAAAATTAAAACTAAACTTAAAAAACCAAATATATCTATCTCTTCATTTCCTTAAATGAGGTTGGATGGACTGTGGAAGTACAATCTCTCACAACCACAAGCATGGAATTCCTGACCAAACGATGCATTTGCCATCTTTGATGTGTATCAGTAATGGCTACCAAAGAACAACAAGGACAACAACAAAAGCCCTCAGCAATGATCTTTCTCAATAAATTGATTAAGTAAGCAATTATTCATCAACAATGACTAAAATAGATATTGGTAATTTGGATAGTTAAAATACACAGTTAATTTAAGTCTTGATTTATACTAATACTTTCACTTCCCTCTCTCTAAACCTTTTAGAAAACAAGCAGATCTGAAGTTGAAAATCCAATTTCATATACCTTAGTGTCAAATACTAAGTGACTTTTGGAGAATTTCTCCCTTCTGAGATAGAACTTGAGAGATGACCTTCATAGATATTTTTAGGAAATAAACAATTAGAGTTTTTTGGTACCGGATGTAGGGCAGCCAAAAGCAGGACTGTAATTTAAGCTGGAGTCTCCATTTGGGAACTCTGGATAATAAGATAGTTAATGGTGAGAAATGATCACTGCAAATCAAAATAAATGGAGATTTGAGTTCTTGAGTCAAGTGTGTAGACAAGTTGATTCCAATAAAGGAACTAGAATAAGCAAAACAATTTCAAAAAGAAGAATAAAGCTGGAAGACACAAACTACTCAATTTCAAGTCTTACTATAAAGCTATAGTAACCAAGAAAGTGTGGTATTGGTGAAGGGATAGACACAGAGATCAGTGAAACTGAAGAGAAAACCACATAATTCAATGGAGGAAGGATAGTCTTTTCATTAAATGGTAATGGGAAAATTGGACAGTCAAACGCTAAAGAAAAAAAACAACAACAACCTCAACACAAACCTCACACCATATATTTTTTTAAAAGACAAAATGGATCATAGAATTAAATGTAAAAGATAAAATGTTAAATTTTAAAGAAGAAAACATAGGAGAAAACCTTTACATATTTGTGTTAGGCAAAGAATTCTTAAATACAACAACAAAAGCATGAACAATAATAGAAAAAATTAATAAATTGAACTTCATCAAGATTAAAAATTTTTGCTCTTCTAAAGACACAGTTAAACAATGAAAAGACAAGCACACAGAGAAAATGTTTGCAAATTATTTATCTAACTAAGAATTTGTATTCAGAATATTTAAAGAATTCTTTGAATTCTAGAATAAGAAAACAAACAGCCCAATAAAATGTGGGCAAAAGATTTGAAGAAACACTTTCCCAAAGAATATATAAGCACAAAGATGCTCAACCTTTCTAGCCATTAAGGAAATGTTAATTAAAACCACACAATAAGTTGCCACACATACTTATTACAATGGCTAAAATTTTAAATGAATGTATGAATGACAATACCAAAATCCGGTGAGGGTGGAGAGCAACTGGAACTCTCATATACTGCTGGGAATGCAAAATGGTATAGCAACTCTAAAAACAAATTGGGGTTTCTCATAAAATTAAACATACTCTTACCCCATGACCCAGCAATCCCACTCTACTAAGTATTGACAGACTGGTACATCCATACAATAGAAGACTATTTAGCAATGCAAAGGAATAGCTTATAGATACACACAACAATATGGATGAATAGCCAAGGTCTTATACTGAGTCGAAGAAGTCAGTCTCAAAATTTCATTTATACAACATTCTGGAAAAGGAAACACTACAGGGACAGAAAACAGATCAGTAGTGGCCAGGCATTAGGGGAAAGGGGAGAACTGGTTCACAAAGAGACATCATAAGCCAGGTTTTTAGGGTGATGAAACTGCTCTGCGTCCTGATTGTGATGGTGGTTACACATCTTTACATGTGTGTTAAAACTCATAGAGCTGTAACATGCAAAAAAATGTCAGTTTTACTGTACATAAATGACACAACAACAACACTTGGTAACCAAATCAGTTTGCTTGAGTATCTAACTGTATTGACCAATGGTTTAGCTGATCTAGGAGGTAGTATAGGTGAGTGGAGTTTCCTAATGTGTAAAATTTGACAGACAGATGCACTCTGGTTGATTTTAGGTGATGCCCACATAGGTCTTTCAATAACATTGAATCACATGGTGAAAAAGTTCTCTTTAAAAATCATATGACTTGACTGCCACAATAAACAGTGCCTCAAATTAGCAGGGCTCCTGAGGGCTCTAGAAACATCCGGAAACAGTAAGCAGGGCAGACAGTTCAAGAATTAGGCACCCTGCCAGTGGGCCTTGCATTGAAATTTATTCTCCCCAGTGTTACAGAGTTAGACTCATTTATAAGTTCTCTACACGTGGCTCTTCTGCATCTCTTATTTGAACCTATAATTAGCACTATACTTGATAAATATATGTCCCGGAGACTTAAATCTTTGTTCTGTCCATGTGCCAGATGAGCCCTGAATCTCAGAAGAGTTGCAACACCTACTCTCCAGTTCATTGAACTACCCAGGACTACTAACAAGAAGATGATGATGGACAATGCCCATCCCAAGGAACAGAGAGAGTCTGCAACTGCAAGCAAGATAGTTCCATCCATCTGCCCCATGGGATCTAAGCTCTCTCTCAATTAGAAGCAGAGTGAGCATCACCATCCCCAAATCCTCAAGACTGGGGAATGAACAATGGACTAAAGTAGATTTATTATTATTCTACATAGACTTATTATTATTCTAGCAATGGAAGAACTCTTATCATTGATGCAAAGGCAGTGGCCACCAGAAGTTCTGAGGGATGGGAGAGGGAAGAATAGGTGTAATATGGGGGAATTTTCGGGACATTGAAGTTGTCCTTCATGGCATTGCAGTGACGGATACAGGCCATTGTATATTTTGTCATAACTTAAAAAAATGTGAGGGACAGAGTCTAAACTATAATGTAAACTGTAATCCATGGTTAGTAGCAGTGCTTCAATATGTGTTCATCAATTGTAAGAAATGTACCACACTAATGAGGGATGTTGTTGATGTGGGAAAGTGTGGGAGGGGAAGGGAGTGGGGCATATGGGAATCTCCTATAATTTTTATGTAACATTTATGTAATATAAAGCTTCTTTAAAAATAAAAAAATTTAATTCAAAAATCATAAGATTATGTCAAGGAATAAATTTAGATTGGATCTCAAAATTTACTAAGAATCCTAATCTTCTGTTCTATAAAAGAGACAGCAGGGTTTGGGTTTAGAGCCTTGGCTGGTAACAGCGTTAAGCTAAAATTGAGCAAAAACATTTCATATGATTACCTTCAGTTTATTGCTTATGTAGGAATGGATCTCAGACAGGACTGAAGCTTAGGCTTGCCAAGGGATGATACCTGGGGACTGAACTTGGATTCACCCCTTTTCACATTATACCCCTGGGAATGCAGTGGGCTGTTCTTTCACCAGTTATTTTTACCTGATGTGCAAGGAGACATGTAATTAGGGTCTCCAGAACAGTCAGTGGAGTTTTACTAACCAGGACAATATTTTTTAAAAAACACCAGAAATCTTTAGAATAGAAAAAGTAATGTTCTCATACTTGGCAGAAGCCTCATAAGCAGCTGTCTGCCCTGGGGGAAATGTTGGGAGACCCAGCAAGCCCATATATCTCTATTTGCAAATATGCTGAGTAGTATTTTGTTTCGAATAGCACTCTACATAAATTTCCAAATCCTTTTCTAATAAAAACAATTTTAATCTTTTAATTATGTCTGTCAGAGTCTTTCCATCAATCATATAACTGTCACCCTGGTAACAACACAGCAAGCAATGATGGTTTTCATTTTCAGTGGAGATAAAATGCTTCTCTTTAACATAAATGCATTTAAATAAATTAGAAAAGTGAATCCATTAAGAGACAAATGTTAAGTGATCAGAATCGGTGGTACATATATATGGCAAGAGGCCAGAGGGTGGCAGCTGGTGGAACCTCACTGGGGCAGAGATCATAATGATGGTACAGAACGACCAACGTCTTGAAGTGTTGAAGAAACCCCCACATAACAAGTAGGTGTGTGGACTCTGGAGCAGAAGCCCTGGTTTTAAATCCTGGCTTCAATACTTGCTAGTCATGGGACACTAGAATGTGCTCTCTAATACCCAATATTATCATCTGGAAATTGGAGTTAATGAATCTTTTTACTTTATAGGACCATGAGAGGATTAAACAAGATAATGCATGTAAAACTCTTAGACAAGTATCTCACATCCAGTAAATGCTAGCTAGAAGAACGGACACCAAAAATTATTCTCTAGTGTAGAATAGATAAAACAAGATTTGGTCTCAAGTAAAAACTCCCTTTTTATTAACTATTTAGTAGCACTTCCTATTAAACCACCATCAACTGAAACTGTGGGTCATATTTTAATTATTGAGATTTCAGAATATTTCTACCATAAAATCAATTATCAATACACCAAAAATAAATGAGCTTATAATACTTTGATGAGAGTGACAAAGAGACAGAGAATGGCTTATGACTAGCCTCCAAACTAAAATATAATGTAAACCACACTTTTGAAAAGACACTAAAACTTGAGCTCTATTAGAGGAAAACCAAGGTAGATTCCTGGCTTCAGAGCAATTAGCCTATGTAATGAGCCTGAAAAGAACCAGGGCAGAGCAGGGAACTACAGGGAAACTGCTCTTTTTTTTCGGTAGCCCAGTGGAATCAATATTCTGACCATTGTTCTACAACTTTTTGACTCTATACCCCATCTTACTACTCATGAGGCCTCCAGAAAAAGAGAGATCTTCTGTTGGATCAATTTAAATGTAACAACCCGGAACTTCTGTTAAAATTATATATTAAGAATATTCTCTTCCTTCCAAAATCTGATGTAAGTGAAAATAAAGGTGAAAAAAATCTACAAGCACATAAAAGGAAAGAGGTATTGGTATAGGCCATCAGAGGACGTGTGATTTAATCAAATAACTGGAAATTACAAAGTAGACAGGAGAGCTGATTGATGAATGAATCAGAGTGTAGAGGCAGGAGCTGGCCTGCTGGATAGAGCACAGGAGAGGCTTGGAATTTGAGATTTTAAGTAAGGGAAGGAGAGCTAGGCTGAGGGAATGTAACCAATATCCTTTCTCCAAAACCACCACACAAGAATGCATGTGTTCAGGTAACACCTGAAACATAAAGCAGAAACAAACAAACCATTACAAATTAAAATAAGGTGAGCAAGAAATAAAACTTTGTTATGTTAAGCTCCTGGAATTTGGGGGCTATTTTTTCTCAGCAGTTAATATACTCTGACTAAAATAGAAGATAGTACCTTGACTGGAGTGGCTGCTGTAATAAAAATCTAAAATACGTGGCATTGGCATTGCAATAGGGTAGCAGTGGTGAGGAAACAATTTAGCAGGGTGGATTGCAGGAAATTCATGCTCTGCAGTGACAAAACATTTAGTGAAAGTGCAGCCTAGGATACCATGGAGCTGGGGGAAAATTTGAAAAACAGAATGTAAAAATGTAGGTTGCTTTCTGTGGACTGCATTTAACCAAGTATGAAATGAACTCAAGGGAGAATTGGAGGAGCGCTTGCCAGTAGAAACAGTAGAGACAGAGAAAGTCCAGAAAATTGGAACATTGAAGGGTTAGAGAAGCCGACTGCTTTTAGAACCAAATAGCAGGAAATAGGACAAAAAAGTGGCAATAATACAAAGGACAATTTACAGTAGGACAGATAAACAAACATATATGGTAGTGTTTATATGCAATGAAATATTAAACAGCAATAAAGAGAATTAATTATTACTTCTGGCTAAGCAGGGGCCCAAGGATGCTAGCAAAGTTCTAGATCAGTGCTGTAAGATAAATATAATACAATCTACACACATATTTTAAAATTTTTAGTAGCCACATATTACAAAAGGTAAAAAGAAACAGATAAAATGAACTTTTCTAACATGTTTTATTTAAACCAACTTGGAATCAGTAGGAAAAATTAATGAGGTAGTATACACTATTTTCTACTGTCTATACAATCAGTTGTGTATTTTACACTCATAGCCCGTCTCCATTCATATGCTAATTTAGGTTTTTATAAAAGTTACTAATGAAAAAGTAGATTCACATACCCAAATTATTCCAATCAGACTTTAAGTTGTCTAATAACAAGTCATCAGTTTTTTAAATTTAAATTAATTACAATTAAACAACATGTAAAATCTGATTTCTCAGTAGCACTAGCCACATTTTAAGCACTCATTAGCCACATGTGGCTAGTGGCTACTGATTGGACATCACAGTTCTACAGCTTGATATAAGTGGTGGTTACATGGGTGTTTTCACCTTGTAAAACGTCCCCCTGCAAACTTAGAATTTGTGCATTTTCCTGAATGGACAGACAGAGAGGGAGAGAGAATAAATAGATAGATGTTATTCTTCAGTTAAAAACGACTCATTGCTTTGAGGAATAAACATGAGAGTGGGAAAGATTGCAAGAGGAGATCATTTCTCTTTATTTTAAGTACTCTGCACTATTTGGATTCTTAAACATAAGTATATATTGTTTGACACTATCTTAAGTATATTTAAAAAATGGCTTCAAGCTTTTCAAGTGTTTGCTGTATTCTTGGTAATGAGATAATCAACCTATTAATTGAAATTTATGCTGAGAACCATACCTCTTTCCTTAAGCTAATTCACCCAATGAAGCCAGTTCGGATGGAAAAATCTTAATGATTCAGTGGTTTCATAATGCTATAAGCTTAGTCTATTTGTTAAAAGACTTTTGAGGAAATAATGGCTGCTATTATGTTTTGCTTTAAGTGTTTTTTTAAAAAATAAATTTATTTAATCCTCAAAACAACTCTATGAAGTGACTATATAATTACTACCTTTCACATGAAGAAATGGAAGGATGGACAGGTTAAGTAACTTGTCATAAATCTGGAAGGTGGCAGTGTAAGGATTTAAAAATAGACACCGAATACAATGGCACTTAACCACTCAATTAAAATTTTGGTAAATTAATCCCACTGAATTAGATGCTTGAGAGTGGTTAAGATGGGAAATTTTATGGTGTATACACAATTCCACAATTAAATAAGAGACAATGACAATTAATACAATACATGATCTGGACTGGATCTAATAATGAAGGAGAAAATGCCTAACAGGAAAATATTGGGACAACTGAAAAAATTAGAATATAGACTGTATGCTTTATAATAATGTTAAATTTCTTGAACTTGCTAACTGCACTTAATGAGGTTACATAAATCCTTGTTCTTAGGAGATATGCATGGAATGTTAAGTGTTCGTGGAGCATGATGGATGCAATCTACTCTCAACTGTTTAGAAAATAGAAAGATGAATACATAGATAGATAGATAGATGATAGATAGGTAGATAGAAAGAAATAGATATAACAAATGTAGCAAAATGTAAAAAGTTGGTCAATCTGAGTTGGGGGTACAATGGAGTTCTCTGTATGGGTTTTATATTATTTTTGCAACAGTTCTGTAAATTTGAAATTATTTTAAAATAAAAAGTTTTAAAAATCTGCTGAATTTCTTTTTGGAATTTTAGTATTGTACTAGTATATAGTCTAAAATGTTCATTGGTACAAAAACCATCCATCTATTTTATGTAAATATTTAAATGCAGTGGATACAGAAATAGAGTAAATAAAAATAAAAGAATTTTGATTCTCTGCTGTGCTCTGTATTTCACTCTCAAAACAATGCAATAGAGGTCTGATGGCAATTCAAACAACAGCCACATTTGTTTGTCACAGCCTTGTCATGAGCAATACTGCATATGTTCGCTCTCCGTACCCAGCTCTTCCCCACCAGTAATGCTAAGCAACTGGTGTGGTCACCCCACAGTGAGGTTGGCAGGTGCAAGATCTACTACACACTTCAAACTCTGACCTAGTCACTCCAACACTTGGTGCCGGGGAGTTCACATGTGTCCTCAGCTGGCCTTTCCACCTGCCTATTTCTCCACATCATAGCTGGCTTTTAATCCTGCTTGGAATCTGCTTCACTCTCTTTTATACTTCCTCTTCTTTGTTTATTGCCTTAGAAGGTGACTGACCATTTTGTTATTGAACAAAAATTACATTAACTTGCTTTATATTTTCAATCTAATTTCTAAAGAGGAAACCCCAATACCCTCCAATATGTTCAGAGGATATCTAAAAGCTCGAATTCTCAATGTGTTTATTTCCTGCACTTGTCCAGGAATTATCAGATCAATACTCTAAAGGATAGGATCAGTTTACTCAAAGTGAAGATGATAAATAATAAATTGAATTCAGGTCTCAGAAACAGAGTTTATTCCTCAGTTATGGGATTATGGATTATCTGGATGATTTTCAAGTAAATTTTCATCTCATTGTTTCCGAGCAAAAGGGTACTTTTCAGGTGGCTGACAAGTAAGTTTAAAATGTGGGATGGATTTAAGACAAGTTGTAAGTCTGCATTGCCTTTTTTATGGGACTTTACAAACAAGAAAGTGTAGGTATTCAGCATTTGCTATTTTGATTATTGTGTTGTTTGTTCTTCACAAAAAAATAAAATTCAAGGATAAAATTGTAGACCCTGGATGGATTTATATCCTAAAATTGACAACCTTCTTTGGTCTTACACTTGTGCTGTATATACATTTTCCATGAATATTGTTGCTGTAATTGATGAATCATGTCAGAGGGAAAAGCAAAATTGGAGTTAAAATTGCTTCTCCTGATCATTTAGATTAACTCTGAAACAGTATTGTTAAACTTCTCAAGGTGTAAAATGTGACTGGTAACTGTTAATTGCTCCACTGATGAACAAGTAGTTGCTGGCTGACTCCACAAAAATAAATTGCTCCCTTTCAAGTATGCTTTTAAAATCATCTTGGATTAGAGGAACCCTAGAAGATTAGGTGAGTAAGCACTTCTTTTGTTCAGGAAATAATTTCTAGGGAAAAAAAGATAGCTTTCCATATTCATCCAAAGAATAATTTACTTTCCTTAGTAAAAGCTTAATTTTAATCAGTAAGTTCACATCTATTTCTAAATTCTGCACTTTAATAAGTGTCCCAACTATCTCCACTCTCTAAATTAAGGAATATCTTTTTTAAAAAAACTCTCCCTAACTTCCCCCCAGTGTGGGACATGACTCCCGGGGGTGAGCCTCCCTGGCACCAAGGGATTGCTACCAAGTACCAACAAGCAATGCAACTAGGGAAAAAAAAGACGTTGACCAAAAGGGGGAAAAGGTAAAGACAAATGAATTACATGGCTTAGAGAGTTCAAAATGAGTTGGGAGGTCATTCCAGAGGTAACGCTTATGCACGTCTCAGCAGGACCTCACTGACAGCCAAAGTAAATACTACCTGAAATAACAGGGCTTCTGAGGCTCTGGAAACATCCAGACACTACAGATAGTGCAGATAGCTCAAGAGTTTGGTCACTTGCCAGTGGGCCCTACTTTGGTATTTATGCTCCCCAGTGAGAAAGAGTTGGACTCATTTGTGATTTCCCTACACATGGCTCTTCTGTCCTTCTATCTGAACTTATAATTAGTACTAGAGTTGGTAGGTGTATGTCCAAGAGACTTAAAACTTTGGGTTGTACATGTGCCAGCTGGGCCATGAATCTCAACAGAGTTATAACATCTACTTTCCAGTTCATTGGATTCACCCAGGACAACTAACAAGAAGGAGATGATGGATAACTAACATACCAAGGAACTGAGAGTGTCTACAACTGCAAGCAAGAGACTTCCATCTATCAGCCGTATGGTGTGGTACAAATAGGTGGAGTGGGCATCACCATCCCAGAATCCTCAGGTTTGGGGAATGAACTATGGACTAAAGCAGACCTACTAGTATTCTACTGTAGACTTATTGTGATTCTAGCAATGGAAGAAATATCACTGATATGGAAGCAGTGGCCACTGGAGGTTCTGAGGGTAGTGAGAGGGAAAAACAGGTGTAATATGGGGGCATTTTTGGAACCTGGGAATCATCCTGAATAACATTACAATGACAGATACAGGCCATTATATATCTTGCCATAACCAACAGAATTGAGTGGGAGAGAGTATAAACTACAATGTAAACTATAATCCATGCTTAGTGGCAATGCTCCAAAATGTGTTTGTCAATTGCAATGAATGTACTACACAAATGAAAGATGTTGCTAATGTGGGAAAATGTGGGAGGGGTGGGGAGCAGGACATATGGGAATCCCCTATATATTCTCTGTAACATTTATGTAACCTAAGTATCTTTAAAAAAAAAAAAATGAAAAGAAAAAAAAGCAGTATGACAAGGACAGGTACACTGTGCATTAAAATTTTTGAAAAACAATCTTTGTGCATAGCAAAATATGAAAGGATACAAATAAAAATGTTAATAAGAAAAATAAAAATAAACACTCCCCATATTTTAAAAAATTCAAATCTTGATGTTTGCATACATAATTGAATAAATGGCTGTTTCTACTTTTGGTCAAAAACATTTCGCTGTTTAGATATTTGTATTTCGAACTGGCCCTTGAGAAAAAATTGTGATATGTGTATGTATCTCCAAAACATCATGCTATGACTTTTTCAGTGAAAAACTTATTGTCCTGTACCTCATTTCCTCAAGTCTTGAGTTGTCAAATTAGTTGATAGTATTACCTAATCTGTGCTGATCTATTAGAGGAAGGGCTACAGCATTGATTGTAGGTAATGAGTAAGTCTAACCTGTGGCCTTCTGAACTCAATAGCGTTGCTACCAGTGACTGTAGTAGGCATTTCAGAACAAGGACGATAGCACAACGTGAGTTAGAAGGATTTTCTTGACACCCTGTTAATCCCAAGGTTCTCAGTCATGGCTTGGCATTAGAAACCCTTGGGGTGCTAATGTATACCTGCATTAATGCTCGAGTCCCAATCCCAACGGTTCTGATTGAGTTGGTCCACAGTGAGGCCTGGGCAATGGGAATTTTAAAAATGCCCCAGATGATTCGAATATGCAGCCAGGATGGAGAACCCCTGCTCATCATGGGTGCCCTCTCTGAGATCACAGATCTTACTTACTTACTTCCCAATTACTTGTTCCCACACTTGATTTTTGCAAAAACTTTGAGAAATAGGAGAAACCATATTATACTCTTTTTTTTAATTGAGTGGGAATCTCAGGCATTGAAACCTTGAGGGAATTCAAGGTTATATTGCCAAAAAGCACAAAGCAAGGACTACAAATCAAGTTTTAGGTCTCAGGTTCACTGTGCTTCCCACCAGGCCACCCTTGCCATCCATATGTGAAGGATGGCAACCCAGGAGGCCTAAGAGGTGTTCTCTTCCCATCCTTAATTACAGTCAACTGCCTATTTATGTGTGAACAATGACCTTCGCTTTTCAGTTTATGACCCATTTTGGTGGCTTCTGCTTTTATTTTTCTTCACGTTTATCATTATTAACACTAAGTCCATTAAAGTCAAGGGCAGTGCAAATGAAGTAAAGTAGCTCTCAGAGAAAATCCTTGCCATTATGTTATTTTATATCACACCTTTACCTTTGCTGAATACATTAACATTTCTGCAGAATACTATTAGCAAGAATTAATTCAGAGCAAATATATTTGGACACTCTACAAAGAGTGTTATTATTCTTATTTTTGGTTGAAAAGCTTTTTAAGTATCTACTTTTACAGTTATAAAAACAGCTGTCTAATAAGGCTCTACATAGAATGTCATTGTCACCTCCACCTGGAGGTAAAAAATAGTAATGTCAGTCCATTTATGATTCTAAAATCACAGTCTGCTCATTTTAATGTGCTATCTTTCTAGTATGAAAGTGACATATCTGACATATTAATAGGAGTTTATGCCCTGGGAGTTTCCTCTACTACTGTGATGAATTTGCTGATCACTCCATGTAAATTTCCTGGACTTTCTTTTGTCCTTTGATAGTTCATGCTCCTTATAATTCAGATTTTAATAGTAATAACTTTATATTGTGAATCTACAAGATCTAACAGGTGATTTGAGGCAAGAAATTTGCCTGTGTGAGCATTTGTCCTCTCATCTATAAAGTGTCAAAAATGACACATATCCCAAAGATTGTTGCAAGGATGCAATAAGATCATGCATGTCAAAGTACCTAGCATGATTTCTGTACCATAATAGATGTTCAATAAATGTCATTTGAAATCAGTGTTAGGGCTCATAAATTCAATTCCGTGAGGCTGAATTAGGAAAATTAGCATCTGTGTTTGCCATATGTATTTTACCCTATTGTAAGCACAATTTATAAAAATACTTAAGATTTTGTCCTGTTTTACTGACTTTGTAGCTTTCACCAGTAGTTTAAGCATATATTTGGCGGTCCACCGCCGATTCTCCGTAGTCTGTTCATACATGCCATTTATGTCCTTCATTATATTATATTGCTATACCATGAAGGTATTCCTCACTGCCTGAAAGGCCCAGTGCTGCGGCTTCCTCTTCAGTTTTTCAAAAGAAAAAGAAAACCATTGCTATGGGAGTAATTAACAACTGCTAGTGGGATGAAACTGATCAAAAGTTTACCCTAGAGCAGCTGTAATTTCTGTAATCTCCAACCCAGCTGTCCTGAATGGTATTTTTAGCATTGCACACTCTAAATACGGCAGGCAGGAGCAAAAGTGTAGTTAAAAGATAATATTATTATGGAGATTCTAGGAACAGAATTGGGTTTCTTTCTTTTTCTTTTCTTTGTTATTTCTTTATATTTCAGTTTTCTGCAAATAAGCTAACCTTAATGTAGCTGCCAAGTGTACCTTTACTGTAGAGTGAATAAGTAATCACAAAGATACACAGATGCACTTCTGAAAATTAAAATTATGAATGTACCTTCAATAGTCTCATCTCTCCTTGAATCCTATAACAATACTCTAAAATTGGGGCCATGACCATTTCTGGTAAAAGAAAAAAACCCATTATTATAAAAATTTCTCTCTTAATAAGAAAGTATTTATTGAGTGTTTCGTATCTGTCTAACATCATAATGAATTGGGCAAAAATTGTGCAACACATAACCTCTCCCTCTAAAATTCATTACAGTCTAGTTGACAATACAAGGCATAATGAATAAAACAATTAGGAAACAAAATAAAATGCTCCAATGTGGGGAAAATAAGGAAACTAGGAGTTAGAAAAAAGTAGTGGGGCATAGATTCACCATGGAAAATTACGAAATGCTGAAATAGATTGCATTTTGCTTAGACAATTGGTTGCTAGAAAGATAGACTGAGAGACATTTTTTTATAAATGTAAGTGAATAAATTAACACATATAACACAAGATGCCAAAACCATACTCATCCAAATTCCTGACTGAATCTTAAAACCAATATTCTACCAAAACCAAATATTATCATAACGTAAACTTCTCAATATCAGAACAAAAATAAAATATTGTCAATTTTTAAAAATTACAAGTATTTTATTCTTAAAATTGGAGTGGATGTATTTTGAAAATTTGGCATTATAACACAAGAATAATATTTTTCAGTACTGTTAGCTGAATTGTCAGTGTTACACATTTGCAATAATAAATATCCACTCTTTTCTGAGTTTTACATTTATAGAAGACCTCATTTTTTTCAGCATTTTATTTAATTAAAAATCTACAGATTCTTTATTATGCCTATATCAAAGAATATATATCATTGATTTTTTGTACATGGTTTTGAACACATCTTAATTTTGAAAATTTGAAAAGACCAAATGCATATTATACCTTTACTTCATTTTTACAAATGTCAAGAATTCCCCAACAGTGGAGCGGGTGTAGCTCGGTGGTTGAGCACCTGTAGCTTGGAGGTTGAGCACCTGCTTTGCATGTACGAGTTCCCAGGGTTCAATCCCAGTACTTCATTAAAGAAAAAAAAGAACTCTCAAATAGGAATTTTATTTTGAAAAACTAAAGGCCAAAACAGAACAAAAAACTAAAAATTAATTTTAAAAATGTATTTGGTTTTATTTTATGAACACCCCATATAATTCCACAAAGTTGTTATTTGTGATATTATTTAGTATTTATTATTCTTTATTGTCTTTATAAAGATAATCTTTATTATTTTGCTTTGCACTCTTATTGAAATTTCTATAAATATTTCTTTGCTTAAAATTATATAATGTTCATTCTAGCAATTTTAAGATAATGAGCATGCTGTTATTATTTCTATTACTTTTCCATCAATACATCTACTTAATCACTATTTCAAAGTTCTTAATTTTATACATGAATCACCATTCTCACAAATTATTGCATTTTACTTTTTTGATAAATAATACAATTATATTTCGATTAATGGACTTTTAACATATAAAATCCATAAGAAGATTTTCAAGGCAAGTTAAATTTATTTCAATTGAATATTAACAGTAAACCTTAAAATCCTAAAAATATCTTAAGATATAAGATAATAAAAAGTCTGAATTACATGGTTCATGGTAAATGAGTATGAATGTAACCTGCATGTTCTCACAATCATTAGTTGCTGACAATTTCAAGGATGTTAGCTATCACACTGATGAAAAGTAAATGTTATTTTATACACACACATACACACACATTTGTGACAGAATATTTGCATCAACAGAATTCCTAATGATTGAACTCTATATTTCGATCTAACTTAGGTTCAATCATGTACCCCAGAAAAACATGTTTTTAATTTTAATCCATTTCTGTGGTTGTGAACCCATTGTAAATAGGACCTTTTGAAGATGTTACTTTTAGTTAGAGTGTGACCAAATGAATCAGGATGGGTCTTAATCCAATTACTCAAGGCCTTACACAGAAGGCCACAGGGAGACAGCCACAAGTGACAAGAAGCTGGAAGTCAACAGAACCCAGAAGAGAACGGAAAAGGCATTGCCATGTGCCATGAGAGAAAAGCCGAGGACAAATGATAGCCAGCAGACAGCCCCAGAAGACCAGTCTTTGGGGAAAAGCACCACCTTGCTGATACCTTGATTTTGGACTTGACCTACCCTCAAAACTGTGAGCCAATAAATTCCCATTGTTTAAATCAATCAATTGTATGGTATTTGTTTTAGGAGCTGGGAAACTTATACATTGCCCCTTCTCCTCTTCACACAATGAGCATGAAAACTTGGATTCTACAGCTCTGCAATACTCAGACCCAAGGCAAACCCTCATCTAAGCCATGTAGTCCCTTGTGAGTCTTGAGTAGAAGCTGCTCCCAAAAGTGGGGCCTGGAATTTCTCAGCTATCCCAGTCACAAGTTGGAGCCTGTCCTGAACATTGAAGTCTAGCCTTGCCTCTGCTGCAATCCCTGTCCTTCTTGCTTGTCCTGATGGAGCTTTTACATAATCTTACTAATTCTCTAGTTGGTATCATCCAGTCTCGCCAGTGGAGTAAATTCAGTTAAACAAATGAACAAACAAACAAATTTGACTCCTTTGAGTAACTGGTGTGTTCAGTTAGCTCAATAGCCTTTTTTTCTGTCAGAGCTATAGATCAAAGTATCTGGAGCAAAATATTACATGGCTTTGTCTCTAGGTATGTCTTTAGAATCACCTTCTCACCAATGGTAGTCTCTTCAGAATTATGTGATTGGCCAGAGAAGCAAAAATACCCCCTTTCCTAACATGGAACCTGGACATGTGACTATGCAGCAATGGCTCTGATGGCTAACATAGCATCTGTTAAAATAAAAAGGCTCCTTCCCACTGAGAGACCTAAGCTAACCTCAGATGACTGAAGAAAGTGGTTAGTGATTGTCCTATGAACATCAGACTACTTGTTGCTTAGGAGAAATATTAAATACTAACAATGAGTAGTTGATTGCATGAACAAGGAGTCATCGCGTTCTCCTATGATGAATACGACCCCTTCTACATGACCCCTTCTCTGGTTTTCATCTGTAGCATACAAAACAATCTAATATAAAAATATAGGAGAATCAAATAGTACTGTAGAAATTGCTCCCTGTTTGCTGATCACTTAACAGGCATAGAGCTAGATCAAAATTAATGAATGCAACCAAGTTCTATTCTGCAGAGATGCAATCTAGCAACCCCAAAGAATGAGAGTTCCTTGAATAAAGGCCCCATGCCTTTTCCACCTTTTAAGACTGTGAGTCTGACATTTCTCTTGCATGCACTCAAGAAATGATGGTTGATGGAATGAGGCATGTGGGGCTTTTAGAATAAACTATTTGCATCCCGACTTTCTATTTTAAATAAAAGCTTAGGTGTCCCCAAAGTAAACCCATTAGAATGAAACAAGTGAACAGACCTCACCAGTATATCTGGCAGCCCTACTTACAATTTTTCATCCAAGAGCTATATTGTTAGGTACACTGTCAATATATATTGATGAAGAGGAAAGCCAAATTCATCTTCCTGTCTTTCTTTCTGTTTAGGCTTCAACTCAGTGAGTCTTCAATTACTTAGTCCCAGTAACAGGGCATCTTTTACTACCTTGTTTCCTGTACATTGAATTCCAAAATGTCAGACACTTCCAACAATTTGTCTTCTCTGACATTACATAGTTTTGAACATTTGTGTATATCATTTTGGACATAAGTACCTTTTTCAGCTGAGACCTCTTAGAGTCGCCAGGTTAAATGCATCCATTGCTCTGTTTTGACTTTAAATATAATAAGTCTCAGAGGATTATCTAAGAAAGAGGTGCACTCGACAAAGACTTTCAGTTATATTTTCAATCGAAAGAATTGCAGAAGCATGATGACGTTCTTTCTCCTCTGGTGGTTATAGAAGTCCAGATTCTTTGAAACACAGCGTAATGAAACTTGGGCTCTTTAAATAAAGAATTGTATCCCCAAAGAGAAAGAAGAGGGACTGTGATACTAGGGTAATACATTGTTTTCTGGCAGAATCATATCAAAATCTCTAGAGAAAGAATTGCACAATTTCTTTTGGCAAGCAATCACAATACACATCTGTCACTTTTGGGAAAAATGGAACCTAAATGTTGCATTCTCTGTGAATCTTTTCGTGTTCTGTTGTCTTTTAACAGTGAATGCAGCCAGCCCCAGCTTCTGTGCCCTCGCATTGAAGGCCATTATTTATTTCACGCCGGCCTTTGCTTCTCTGGCTTTAGTAATCCGTAATGACTATAGGATTCATATCAAATCAAGAGGATTTTTAAAACTCTTAGTAACCCTATGACCTCAAGAGAGTAAAATGACAATATTAAACGGTAACTATATTCTAAGCTTTCTGTCAGAATGGTTTTATTTAATGACTTTCCTCATTATTTCTTCACCATTTTCTGACCAATCTTTGTATGTTTTCATTTCAAAAGATTTTAATTATATTAACCTCTCTGTGTGCCCATCTTGTTCTTTCTCTTCCAAACACTTCTTTCCTTCTTTGCCATCCCTAATTTTGTCAATGACTACTAATTTAAACTTATATTTTCACAGTACTTTTGAAAGAGACAGTAATTTGCTGAGATTTGAGGATATTACAAAAAGAACTTATAACTCAGAATTATTTTTCGTTTTTTACCATAATGCTAAAATCCCACGGTTAGATATTTATTTTTTGGTTTAAATATCCACACCACAGGGCTTTGTTAAAAATGTAAAGTATAAAGTTTTAGGGGTCTAAGAACACCACAGATTTTTGGGAGGAAAGGCGAAAGAAAGGGTGAAGACTGTCATTTGTTTAGTGGCCATTATTTGTCAGATATGTTTACTCTTATTGAATCTACGGAACAACCCATTTTATAGGTGAGTAAATTGAGGATTCGACAATTTTAAATAATGTAGCCTAAATAACCATCTAATGACTATGATATTATTCTAAAGCTGGACAGCAAGTGTACATGGAAGAAGGCTGAAAGCCAGTTTTTTCCTTTCATAATCAGCACTTAGGTCAAAATGATTGGTTGAGTCAGCCAATTAAATTGAGATAACAGGAACAAAGGCAATTTGGGAATGAATTACAAAACAACTCTGACTTTTCTCTATTCCAACTGGTTGTTTTGGCCTAATTGGGAGGATATGTAATGCTGTGGGAAGAGTATGATCTTTGGAATCATATACTCTTGAGTTAAATTACCAAGGTTTCACTTCCTAGCTTGTGAGACTTTTGGGCAAATAACTTAATCTTGCTGAAAACCACAGAGAATTGTTGAGTTTAAAATAATTTGAGATAACATGATTTGAGAATAAGAATAAAATGGAGAATATGTATACTATTATAGTACCTGGCACAAAATATTTACAATAAACGAATGTAATAAATATATAATGATTAATAATAATAATAGAAGGCTTAAGAGGAAAGCAAGATCCTGTTTCCTAGATCTTTGAATTCATGGTATAAGTTTGCAAAATATAAAACAAATTTTCATATAACCTGAAGACTTATTTACTATTACTGTTGCTTCATGTTTCTTGTTTTTATAGGCATTTTGTACCAGGTAGTCTGAATGGAATTCAAACCTAGTCTAGTGCTTGTTTTTAAAAAGATTTGCCCCTAGCTGTCAAACAGTTAGTTTGTTGCACCTCAGCTAGGTTTCACCTGTTCCTTCAGACAACCAACAGCTGAAGTTACATTTTGCAGACAGAAACACAGTCCCATCAGTTGGTGCCACTATTGGTAGACATAAAGCATTTTGAGCCACAAAATCTCAGTTTCCCTGGTGCACTTTACTGGAGAGCTGACAGCTATAAACCAGGTTACGACAGAGGAGGTGAAGGATTAGTGCAATGAAACCTGGTTCCAGGAGCTGAAAAGGAGCAAGACTATGGAGCCATAAGAGAAAGTATTAGTGGCATAAAAATCAACGCCACACTTTTTGAACCACTATAACTATAGAACACAAGAAAAAGAACACAAGACCAGGGATATGTTTGAAATGCATACAGCAGATGAAGAGATGGCTCTAGGGCAAAATAACAAATCAGGCTAAGTTTGACTTAGGGGTGCCTCTTCAATATTCATGGCTTTTCATCTGATTCTGAAAACCCTTTGTCTTTCCACTGCTTGCCTACAAACACTGATTCTAGCTACCTTCTACATTTTAATTTTCTCCTCTCCAACAAATGCTTTCCATTTCTGCCACCATTTTCCTAAAACATATATATGATTGACTTCCTTCTGCTCAGTAGAAAAATTGGTGCCCTAATTTTCTTACAAAGTTAAATTTATACTCTTTATACGACATGTAAAGGCATTTACCATCTAAAAGCCATCTGATTTACCAGCCTTGTCCCCTTCTTGGAACAGAAACATAGAGCCACTGATTAGACACTGAGCTCCTGTGACCTAAAATATTCACTTTCTCATGGATAGGCGGTTGTGCCAGCACCATTTGTTAAATAAAGCATCCTTTTCCCACTGAGCTAAAATATCACTTTTGTCTATGTATGCTGGGCTCTGTTTCTGGATTATCTATTTGGTTAAACTAATCTATTTATCTTTCTCTATGCCAACACTATATTGAATTGACTCCACTGACATTACAGTATTTACTGACATCTGGTAAAGAGGGTTTAAAAAGAGTTTTATTGACAAGTCCCAAAGATTTGCATTTTCAAATAAGTTGTAGGATCAGTTCACCCAACTCCAAACTGTATAAATTCTGTTGAGATTTTAATTGTAATTTCATTAAATGTACATATTTATTTTGAGGGAATAAACTGTTGAGGTATAAATAATGTTGCACCTTATGATTGGCTTTTAAAATTGTCAATTGATTTTAATTTCTTTATGAAATGCTTTATAGCTCTTTTTCAAAAAAGGACATAAATCATAATAGGCACTTTGGACATCCCACAGCTATTTGCCTTTTATACACCTTTTGTTGAAAACAAGAAAAGAAAGATAAAAGACAATATTTAAAATACTTAAAAGAAAATATTGATGGGTAACTCCTGGGTGAGTTGAGGTATTGATGGCCACTTAAATCTGAATCACTTCACATATCCTCCAAAACACGATATAGATCACCAAGAACAAATAAAACCACACATATACAATGCCTTCAGTGAAACTAAAAGACAGAAAGCACAATAAATTCTACAAAAATAACTTGACAGGCTCTCTCGGATGCTCGCTGCCAGGATGACAAAGAAGGAACAATGGCAGAGCCAAAAAAAAAAAAAAAAAAA